>VZTE01004913.1:246488-388046 GCA_013397775.1 Eulacestoma nigropectus | reverse complement strand
ATAATAATAATAATAATAATAATAATAATAATAATAATAATAATAATAATAAAAATAGAGGTTCAGGAACATCTCCCAGGGCTGTTGCTGGAGGTCTGAGACCCCTGGACCTGCCCAGGTGAGTTCTGCCCCACAGCACCTTCCCCTCACCCCTCTCACACAAACCAAAGCCTGGCTTTATTCTCCTGTTGCACAGAAGCTGCTTTAAAGCACAACGCGGGTGTTTCACGCTGTCAGCTGCCAGCCAGAGCCTCTGCCCATGTTTTATTCATGTGCCACTCTCTTGTTCATTTGCTAAGGGTTTACAAATGCTTCATCAATTATTCACAGACCTGATACCTGCTCGGGGCTTGTTGTTGTTGTGTCTCTTTTCTTTTTTCTTTTTTTTTTTTTTTTGTTATAAAGAGGTGTTGGGGGGTGGAGGAGAACTCTACAAATGTAAGAAAACAAATTAAAATAGGAATTCAATAATTTACAGCCACTCACTGCATTATTCCCATCGAGTTAATTTTTAAAGGAAAGCAGCTGTAGCAGGGATAATTGAATTAAGGGTTTGCAGTTGTTCCCGGAGCTCCTGTGATCTCAGCAAAGAGGATGAACACAGAAGTGTTGGAGGAGAAAACCCAGGAGTGCGTTTAACCCTGTGTCACAGCCTGGTGTGAAATCCAGCCAAGGGCTTGGCCCAAGGGAGGAGGATCCCAGCATTCCGGCGATAAAGGTGCAAGGGGAGAGGTGTCCTGGCCTCTGGGCTGGGGTAAATTCCAGCCTGGAGAAGGGTCCAGGGCCCCACCTTCCCTTCTCTCTGAGGTCCCTGCTCTGCTTTGCCCTCAGTGCAGCTGCAGGAAGAGGCACCGCAGCGAAATTCAGGCTCAAGTAAATCCTGACAGATTTACCAGAGCCTCCTCCCACGAATTCCCCAGAGAAACACACGAGAATGAGCCCTTTTTCCCTGCTTTTTATTTTCCTAGAAGGCAGCGAAATAACAAACATTTGCCTTTTTAATTTCCATTAGTGCCACGTTGAGCTGTTTATAAACTCTCCGGGAGCTGCTCTTTCCAAAAGGAGCAGAGCAGAGCTTCTTGCTGCTCCCAAAGAACGAACTCAGAAGGAAATTTTGCAAAGTTGATTGAAAATTTGGGCAAATGCCTTCAAAGTTGGTCGGGCAGCTTTTTCCCTTTGGAAAATGCCCAGGAAATCTGCAGCTCCTGGCCGGCTGCACAGATCGATCGCTGGGATTGCTTCCTACAAAGCCCTTTGAAGCTCTGAGTGACCCCAGGAAGAGCAGGATCGATTCTCTGATGCTGGAAAACCAAAGTGAGGGAGGAGCCGGGCGGGGCAGTGAGGCAGGGGTGGAAAACACAGCATTGGCTGGTAAATAAATTGAATTTATTTACATTTATTATTATTAAACACATCGTTTATTATCAAACCCTCCTGTTTTTAAAAGTTACCAGTGGGATTTCAAAGGGAATAAAGTGCTGGACACGGGGAGGGTGGGACAGGCCGTGCCAGGCACCTGGTGTGACGTTCTGAGGGTCCCTCTCACCTTCACCCCAACGCCTCTGCCAGGGCCACCTCCTCCTCCAGGGTCCTGCCAGAGCTGTGCTGGGAGCTCCCACTCCCGTGGGACAGCCCTGGGGCAGAAATCCCGATTTTATTTGGATTTTTCCCCCCCGGAGTCAGGTGGGTGCCGCGCCCACGGGACGTTCTCAGTGCTGCTGGTGGGAACAGCAGTCCTGGGACGGTCAGAGCTGCCCAGCCTGGCAAAGAACAGCCTCAAAAAGTGCAAAATGGGTCGTGCTGGAAGGTCCTGGCTGTTCCCAGTCCTGGGAGAGCCCCGGCGGGGTCTGAGCCCCCCTGGCCCAGAGGGATTTTCCTTTGCCCCCGGAACATCCAGCTCCGTGTCAGTGCGGGACTCAGGGGGGTGCCCCAGAGGCTGCAAACCCCCCTTTTGGGGGTGCCCAGGCCCCAAAGCTCTCCTGGAAGCTCTGCTGGCATGAATTGGTTTCCACCTGGGTATTTTGTGCGCTGGGTGAGCTGCAGCAGCCAATTAACGGCAGTTCATTAGCACAGTGCCCCTGGGACACGGTAACACCTTCCCTGTCACCCAGGGTCCCTCACCCCGCTCCAGCTGATCCCGTTTGTCAGCTCCGGGCTCAAAGCTAAGCCAGCATTATTTTTGTTATTCTCGGCCGCTTTATTGCTTTTCTTACCGTGCCTGTCTCCCACTTTTAAAATCGGAATTTTTCATTTTAACTCGAATTGTGGTTTATGATGTATTTATATACTTTTAAACTAACTTTTATACTTACAGGCAGCCAATTACTGCACCAGAGGAGCCCAGAGTTAATATTTTTGGGTTTGAAGCCTCGCTTTATTTGAGACTATATAAATAAGGTTCTCATGAAGTATTTATACAGCCTAAGCCAGCCCTGGGAAGAAAACAAAAGCAATGAGTAAATAATGAAGAATCAGATTTGTGCTTTTTCATTTTCAAAACTGTGTGAATTTTTAACTTTTTTAAAGGGAAAGCAAAGCTTTGTTCCCCCTCCTGCTGCTGTGGGGTTTTCACTCCACGAGGGCTCTGCCAGCCCTGCACTCCTGAGGTTTTCGTGCCAGACTTTGCCACAATTATTCTCTTTTTGCCCTCAATTTGCAAAGTGCCCAACACCTCCAGCTCTTTGCTGCAGCAGGGAGAGCTGAGCTTTTCCAGAACGAGACTTAAAATAAACCAAACTCACCGATGTAAACAACTGCCACTCTACACCAGGTAATTATGTCTCCTCGAGATAATCTCATTTGCATACACATTTATAACTCTACGAGTGTTCTTAGAGACTTTAATTAAAAATTAGGCTTTCATTTCCATGATTTCGTCCCTTTCTGCTACTCCCACTGTTTTTTAATTTTATTTCAGGGGCCCTTTCTCCACAGAGGGGTTTTTGATGACCCTTCAATGTCCTCTAAAGAGATTTCTCCTGCAGGCACCAAGTGTGATTTGATTTAGCTCCCCCCCTCTCCGCTCTGTGTTTCTGGGTGTAGCATTAAGCCATGATTCAGCACATTGCCATCACCTAAAAATCAAATTTCAGTGCCTCTGATTGCTGCTCGTTGTGCTGGGATCAATGCCTGGGAGCACCCTTCACCCCTCGAGCGAGGAGTGACCCCCACGTGCTCCAGGAGCAGCTGGAAATTCAATACAGCTCCTGGGGTGAGGGGCCGTTCATGCCTCGAATAGAAAAGGGTTTGTTGGGTTTTTTTTTTAAGATTTTCTACCTCACTTTACTCAAAGTGATTTTATAAAAATGCTCCGAGTCCTTCAGAGTTTCTGCTTTGTCGCTGGTGGAGGAGATGTGGGGAGAGCTGGGGAGAATCTCTCCCAGTGATGCTTCCCTGGGGGCTGCACACACATCCCCGACGCCAGCATCGATCCCAAACCTCACCTGGGAAGCTGCTCCCCCATCCTGGCCTGGCTTGGGAATGTCCAGAGGGAATTAATCCCAAATCTCACCTGGGAAGCTGCTCCCCCATCCTGGCCTGGCTTGGGAATGTCCAGAGGGAATTAATCCCAAATCTCACCTGGGAAGCTGCTCCCCAACCCTGGCCTGGCTCAGGAATGTCCAGAGCATTTCAGAGGGAATTAATCCCAAAATCAGACTGGGGTCTCCTCCAGTGGGACAAGGCCACGCTCCCTTCAAGCTCAGTGACACAGATCTAGAATATTCCTTGGGAATCCACGGATGTTGACGGAGGTCTTGGCAGTGCAAATAAAGGATGTGAGCCTCGGTAAGGATGGGCAGGGACTTGTTGTGTCTCTGTTCACAGTTCCAGACACCACCCCCATAAACTGCTGTCCCTCTCATTCCCTTCACTCTTGCAAAAGAAAAAGTTGCAAATTTTGTCATGAGACTGAAAAAAACCCCTTTCTTTTCCAAGCTGCTGTTCCATCCAGGATAAACTGTTGGCTTTGGATAGAAAAATCTGAGCCAAACCTTGCTGTGAGTCACTGGAGCTTCTTTAAAATTCTTAAAATCTTTAAATTTTCCCTTTCCAATCCGCTTTGGGGCCGTTTCTGCCCTTTCAGTGATGCTGATGAACAATTTACAGAACCTCGAAACTGTTGGCATCGGTGTTGGACGGACAAAAAGAAAGGAAATCAGGTTCCGAGCGGCCCTTACTGGGAAAGCCCCGTGCCGAGTCTGGGGTTTTACCTGAAGCAGAACAACTCCAGGAAGCCTAAAGAGACCTCCACAAGGTCGCAGCAGAAATCCCCTTCCCTGCACCCAGACTCACGGGCCCGCAGCCCATCCTTCTCCCTCGCGGTCGTTTCCTGCCAAGCGGGAGAAGCTCAGGAGCGTTTTAGGTGCCCACCTTTAAATGAGATGAGTTGTTGAACTCGGAGGGAGCGGGGGATATTAAGGGAACGCAGTCGGCTCCGTGTGCTGGAAACGTGCCTGTGGCTGGAACAGCCACCAACGGGCTCTTTTATTGATATTATTCCGTCTCGTTCGCTCACCCGCTGTTTCCTCCTGTCTTCATTGGCAAAATCAATCTCTCCTGTCTTCCTTTCTTCCTTTTTTTTTTTTTTTTTTTCCCACTAAACCATTGTTGCCTTTTGTTGTGAGGCCGGAATTGATCCCTGGCGAGCAGGAAAGGTTGCGGGGAAGGAGGGCCATAAACAGAGGGAATCACGGCAGAGGGGGCTGGTATTCAACAGGCTGGGTTAGAGCAGCAAAGGACAAACCCTCAGGGGTCACAGGGGAGATTTCCCTGCCCAGAGGGGCTGTTCAAGTGTCACAGGGGAGATTTCCTCACCCAGAGGGGCTGTTCAAGTGTCACAGGGGAGATTTCCTCACCCAGAGGGGCTGTTCAAGTGTCACAGGGGAGATTTCCTCACCCAGAGGGGCTGTTCAAGTGTCACAGGGGAGATTTCCTCACCCAGAGGGGCTGTTCAAGTGTCACAGGGGAGATTTCCTCACCCAGAGGGGCTGTTCAAGTGTCACAGGGGAGATTTCCTCACCCAGAGGGGCTGTTCAAGTGTCACAGGGGAGATTTCCTCACCCAGAGGGGCTGTTCAAGTGTCACAGGGGAGATTTCCTCACCCAGAGGGGCTGTTCAAGTGTCACAGGGGAGATTTCCTCACCCAGAGGGGCTGTTCAAGTGTCACAGGGGAGATTTCCTCACCCAGAGGGGCTGTTCAAGTGTCACAGGGGAGATTTCCCTGCCCAGAGGGACCCACGAGGCCTTTCCAGCGGGGTTTGGCCACGGAATCTGCACCAAGGGCTCCTAAACAACAAACAAAAATCCTCTGGGTATTCGAGAATATTCTGGATAACACCCCCACACTCGGGAACTCTGCAGCCAGGGGGCTGAACTGGCCTCTTCCCGAATTCACAGAGTGTAAATGATGATTTAACCCCTTGGCTTGGCTGCACTGAGGTTTGTCCCAGCATTTCCGAGGTGTTCCACGTCTCTCTGGCATCCAGCACTGGTTGGGGTTTGGGTTTTCCTTCTCCTGAAGTGAGAGAAATTACAGAGGCATAAAGAGCCACAGTTCAACTGCTCCTCAGATATTTCATTCCTGCAGAACTGCTGCAGCTCAGGACGCCACACCAATTAAAAATAAGTGAGTTACAAAGAAAAAACATCAGCTGCGAGAACACGGAGTAATTGGGCTGGAAGGGTGAACAATAATAAAGTGGATTCATATTTTGAGGCGTTCTCCCAATAAATAAAAAGGAGAGGTGCTTCGCAGCCTCTCAATTTCTGCTTTATCCAGAGTGATGCTCAAGGCAGGGTGATTCATGTGCTCAAAGAGAGGATCTGAGCAGATAATAGTTTGCCAATTCCCTGAGCTGCTTGCAGGACACAGAAGGTTGTCCAATTAATCCCTCTTGTTTGGATTAATCATTCCAAGCTGCTCTGTGGAAGAGGCAGCGGCCAAACAAGAACAGAGGAAATGTCTCTTAGGAGGGACTTCACTCAGGAAAGAACTTCGGGCTGAATCAGTGCCCTGAATTCATTCAATTATAATCCAAATTAAATCAAAATCCCTCTCCTGTTCACGCCCAATCTCCATCAGGTACTGATTAAAACAAATCGCGTACAAAGAGCTGATGCGCCTGGTGGGATACAGGAATGATCCCGTGTTTCAGGGAGGTTCTGTGCACAGCTTGTCCTGCTTGTTCCTCCCTCTGTCCCTTCCCCAGAACTCCTTTTCCAGCTCCTTTCACGCCTCGGACAGAACAGAGAAGGAAACAGAGACGGAAACAAAGGCTGACCTGTCCATGATGATCCTGAGAGCTCCTCTCTCATCTGTTGATGCTCCTGGATGCACGGAAAGGATTCAGATGGGCCCCAAAACAAGCGTGGAACGAGACACAGAATGAGACCAGACGAGCAGGGGTTCTTGTGCCTGCTTTTACACAGAGGTGTGACTGCCGTCATTCGGGGCATTTTGGGGCACATTTGGCAGGAATTGGCTGCTCCCCTTTGGCGTCAAGTTACTTTTACATATTCACAGGTGTCCGAAAGCAGGGAGGGGCCACGGGGCGATGACTCCAACCTTGAAAGGCTCTCCCAGACCCAATCCCGCTTCGCCTGCGCTCATTGTTTCACCGGCGTTAATTGTATCACGGGCATTAATTGTTTCACCTGTGTTAATTATGTCACGTGCATTGATTGTTTCACCTGCGCTAATTGCATCACGTTCATTGTTTCACCTCCGTTATTGTATCACGTTCATTGTTTCACCTGCGTTAATTATGTCACGTGCATTGATTGTTTCACCTGCGTTAATTGCGTCACGTGCATTGATTGTTTCACCTGCGTTAATTATGTCACGTGCATTGATGGTTTCACCTGCGTTAATTGCGTCACGTGCATTGATTCTTTCACCTGCGTTAATTGCGTCACGTTCATTAACTGCTTCGCCTGCGTTGACTGCTCCGCCTGCATTAATTGCAAAGCACGTGCAGGCTGCAGCGAGCAGATTTAAAGCACCCTCGGAAATGCCCGCCCTACCCCTTTTCCTCGAGGGCGTGTTGAGCTTTGCAGAGGAGGAGTGGCGGAATTGGTGAAAAGTGCGTTTTTAGGCGGTTTCTGCCGGACATCCCCCCCCGTCCGTGCGTCCGCACACCCACGGGTGCGCGCTCGGGTTGGTGCCGGGACCTGCAGCCCTCCCGAGCTGCTGAACACTTGATGGGTTTTTGGCAGCTCGGGGGTTATGGATGTTCCCGTTCCCAGCTCGTTCCGGCAGGACCCCACGGCTGGACCAGGCAGAAAAATCCCCGTGTGAACACGGAGGGGTGAGAGGGAGATCGCGCTGGGTGTCACCGAAGCCACAATCCCACCTCGTTACGGACGAGAGCAATTCCTAATTGCAGCTAATTACCGAGGAGGGTAAGTGATCGGCAACCACTTAAATGCGCCTTTAATTTATTAAGAGAAATAAGAATGGAAGTTCAGTCCCCAGAGGGAAAGGTTTGTGTGGGGCCGGGATCGGTTATCCCTCATTTCTAGGTTTAAAATAGGGATTTTTAAAGGGGTTTCTACACGGGGAGATGAAGTTTAGTGAGCCCCGTGTGGAAATGAAGGTGCTGCAAAACTCAGTTCAAGGGCATTGCCTTGGGAAGCACCGAAGAGGAGACTCTGGAGAAGAGCTTGAATTGAGTTTGAGTGCCTTTGCGCACATCCTCATCCCTCATTTCCGCCCTTCCTTCCCCTGGATGCGCAGGGATTTTTCTCCCTTTATTTGCAGCGTTCTGAGGAGAGGAACCAGGTCCTGGCCGGGCAGGGGCCGAGCTCTGCCCTGGCAGGAGCTCAGTGAGAAAATCGAGGCGTGGTTCTCACATTTAATGAAATTCCCGTGACCTCAGCGCCCACTTCACGTCTCTCTGAGCGGGAGATGCGCTGGAGTTACTCCCTGTGCTGGGTCTGGTGGGGAGGCCCCGTTAACGCCCTCCCTGGGGAGCAGAAAATCTGCAAATGGCCCCATAAATGCAGCCACACCCTCGCGTCTGTGTGTGCGCCCCAGATTAAATCCGCTCCGAATCCAAAATAAAGCGCCAGTAAATCCAGCAGACGAGAATACTTCACGTCCCTCCAATTATAATCAGCTCTGGAAGAGAGGCTTGGAGGTAACGAATTACCTGCCCAATCTTTAACCCCAATTACCAGCTGCTTGTGCTCATCCATAATTGTCTTTCTTGAGGACTCTTTCTTGCTGGGGAGGTGCGTGATGGATTAAAGCGGTGGCTGCCTGTGGACAGCTCCGAATTGATGCATTGTTTGCAGGTCCCAGTCTCCTGAGCCACAGGTATTAACAATCCCTTCAGACACCTCCTCATCCCCTGAGCTGCTCCTCCTCCCTGGGTGCAGCCCAGGAAGAACAGAAAAAAACCCTGAGCTGGGACTTTCCAATGCAAATTCGTGTTAAAAGACTCAGGAGGGGGAATGGTTGTGACAACCAGGAGTTGTTATTTATTACTCTGGCTGAGCTGCACTAAATTGCTTTTGAGTAGTAGCCTGAATTTTGGATTGGCTGCGGTGTCACCCAAGCTTGGGAGATTTTTGAACTCTTGGGTTCTAAACTCTCAGTAAGTTTGCTTGAAGTGGTAAATTCTTATTTCCTCTTGAGCTTGTGGACTCTGGTTGTGCTCAGCCGCGGTTTGCACAGATTTCTGTGGGGCGATCAGGAAGAAAAGCACATTCCTCAATGAAAAAGAAGCGGGATGGATATTCTGCGCCAGTGGGACAGCACGATGTGACAAACACATCTGGGGCAGGGGGGACAGAAAGGAGCCAGGGCAAGGGAAGGGGGTTCAGCCTGGAGGGACCCCTCAGCTTTGTCCCCCAGGGAAATCCATGTGTGAGGGGACTGGGGGCAGTCTGAGCAGAGACTTCACCTGCGTGATTCCTCTCGGGGAGCGGCCGTGGCTGCGCTGGAGCCAGCCGGGTGATGTGTGGGGCTGTGCCTGCAGCTCCGGCAGAGCAGAGATGGAGTGGCAGAGCTGGGCTCCAGCACGGGCACACGGGCGCTGCTGTGATCGATGGCTCCTGCAGGCACGGGCTCAGCCCACTCACAGGGTGGCTTTAATATTGCTCATTCGGCTCTCCTGGCCTGTTTGCAGCATGAATGAAGCACCTCAGGCCTGTCCCCTGAGCCGATTGTCTGAGTGGGCAGGCAGAGCGAGGCTGTCCCTGCCTCCAGGGGTGTTGGAGCTCCTTGTCGTGCCCTGGTTCATGGGCAGGGCCGTGGATTTTGGAGGAGAGGATCTCTGCATCTCCACTGCCTCCCTGACTCTCCCCTCTCCTCCTGGAAGCTGTTTTTCCTGGCTTTGCAGCATTCTTTATGGTCCGTGGAGAAACCTCCTGGTGCTGGGGCTGGCAGAGCCTCAGCCCTCGGCGTGGGAGCGGAGGGGAGGGGAAGGAGGGGCTCGTCTGACCCTGTATCAGACACTGAATCCGTGCATGTGCCTAAAACCAATCGAGCCTTGAACCTGGTCCATATTCCTGATGGAAATACCGAGGCTGGGGTGCTCGGGGTGGTGTCACACGAAAAACACAGCCCTGGGTAGGTGCAGGCCAGCAGGAGAAGCGAAGCTGCTGCGTCATTTCATCCAAATGCCATTCATCTGCCTGGGAGAGCAGGGAAAGCAGCAAAGCCCTTCCTGCAGAGCTCGCAGCAGCTGAGAGCTTTTGTTTGAACTTTCAGAGAGGAAAATAGCAAAACGTTGTGCCAGATTCATTCTGGCTTAAATAAATGTCACGGGTGGCGATGAGGAGGAGCCGCACCATTAACTGGGCACGTGCAAATATTGCTGCAGGGGCAAACAGAGGGGATGGTGCTGAGCAGGAGAGCTGCTCCAGGACACACATCCACCTATCCCATGGAAAAAATCCAAGTAATTCACCCTCAGCCTTTAATCCCAGTGCTGCCCTCGCTGTCACGGGGGGCAGAGCGGTTTGGAGCTGGGTTTTAGGCTGGGTTTCAGGGGAGCTCTGCATTTCAGGGGAGCTCTGCACTGGGGTGCTGGGTGCGAGAACTCTCAGTAAGTAAATGTGAAATACTCCTCGAGGTGCCATGGGCTCAGTGCAGCCGAGCCACTCTTTCACTCTCGGGTGCAACCCAATCTCTCCTTCCCTGGGAGAGGCAAGGAGCCACCTCCCGAGGGGCAGAACCCATCCCTTTGTTTGCAGGGCTGGCCTGGCCAAAGGTGCTGCAGCTTCTCATCCAGCACCTCCTGTCCCATTTCCCTCTGCTGCTCTCCCTGCCTTGAGCAGATCCTTGTTTTGAGCTGCTTTATTTCTTTTGATTCCAGGTTTTCTCAGTTATCTTGAACTCTGATCTCCCTGCCTTGGCCTCCCGTTGCCGTGACGCGTGACAGCGCCAGACAGGAGCGGCCAGGGCACTTAGATGTGGTGATTTGTGGAACTGGTGCTTGGCAGCCTTGAAGTGCCTCGTGTCTGTTCTTCAAAATCGCGTCTGTTCTTCAAAATCGGTTCGAAGCGGTGGCTGCGGGTCTCAGAATGTCACTTTGTGACAATGTCACTCTCTGAGGGGCTCTGTGAGCCTGGAGTCTGACACTCGGTGTCGCCACGCAGACGGTGGCTTCCGATGGAAGGGATTTTCTGTGCTCGGACATGGGGAAGGGTTGGGCCAAGTGTTCTCCTGGAATACCTGTGGTCACTCTGGATCTCAGTGGCTCCATCTGGGCCATCCCAGACAGTTTCACGTGAGGCTTCCCCTGGAATGCTGCACATCCTGAACCAGCTGTGATCCCAGGAGCGGCTCTGATTCCCTGTTTGGATGTGGGTGTGCATTCCTTTATCCCGCTGACACTGGGAGCAGCAGCCCCAAGTGTGACCTGTGGGGTGTGAGCGCAGCCAGGCCGTGCTGGGGTGTCCAGCTCTGAGCTCACCAGAGCAGTTCTGTGCTCGGGAAAAGCATCCTCAGCCTGTGACTAAAACAGAAATGGGCTCTGAATTGACTTCTGGGCTGTGGGTGATTTTTTAATTTATTTTTAAACTCCTTGCCTGGCACTCTGCCCTTCCAGTGGAGCTGCCTTGGCTTGGCCCCTCACTGCAGGAGCTCCAGGCCATTCCTGAGAAATTAATTCTCATTTCAAAGCCAAGTCCCCCCTGAGCTCAGCCTGCAGCACCCCCTGTCCTGAGCTGTTCTGACACTCAGCCTCTGAAAGGAGCCCCGGCTCTCCCTTGCTGCTTCCCTGGAGTTCAGTCCGAGCTGGAGCACCGAAATCCTGGATCCCAGCCTGCAATTAAACCCTGCTGTCCCTGGCCATCACTGCCAGCTGAGCTGCCTGCCCCTGACAGAGGGGCTGACTCCTGAATTCCACTCCAGTAACTCCAGTCCCGTTCCCCCAGGGCCCCGCTGGGCTCTCCCCAGCCCTGCAGGGCCTTGGCCCGGCTCTCCCAGGGAGGATGGATTTGAGCTGGCACCTCACACAGCCAGGCTGTGGGAAAACCAAACCCTGCCCCACGTGAGAGCCACAGAGAACTTCACCGAGAGCAGATATTCTGCCAGAATCACAGAATGAACTAGCTTGGAAAAGACCTTTGAGATCATCAAGTCCAAGCTAAGCAGACAGGAACAGAGTTATTTATTAGGAATTACATTTCCTGCCTGCATTTATAACGGGTTTGACAAGGTCCTTCGGAAGGTGAAATCTACAGGACTCCCAGGCTTGTTGAAGGGAAAACCAACATGAACTGAAAACACAATTGCAATGGGAAGCAGGGCAGGAGAAGTGAGGGGAGGGAAGGGCTGTAAGGACCGGGAAAAGCATGAGGGGATGGTGGGAATGCTCTGGAATTTCCTCCTTTCTCTGGGATTTTCTGTAGGATGAGCCAGCAGGACAGCACACACTCAGCTGCTGGTGCCCCCAATCCCCCAAAATGAGGTGAAGCCCCTTCCCTCAGCAGCTCCTGCTGCTCCGGGTGACCCTGGAGGAGGGGACAGAGCTTTGGGTGCTGTCACTTCAGCTCTGCAGAGAGGAACGAGCAGAGCCCGAGGCCATCCCCAGCCAAATAAACATCTCTGTGATCTGGGGGCCAGGGAATGTCACGAAGTTCTGAGGACGTGCCAGACACGGGGACCTGGGGTCACTTTGTCACCCAGGCAGGGCTGAGCTGCTGTCCCTGCCTCAGGAACAGCCTGGCAGAGCCTCCTGTGCTGAAATGATGCTGAAATAAACAGGGGAGCGCAGGGAAATGGAAAAGACCTGCAGCACCTGCAGGGTCCCTCTGCCTGCTCGGGGGAGGGCAGGAGGAAATGTTTAATTTCCAATAACTGCGTGAAGCTGCTCCTAAAGCCGGAGTGGAACGGGCTGGAGGGCAGGAGCTCAGTGAGTCAGGAAACAAGATCAATTCATAAAATATCTCATGGAAATTCTTGCGTTGTAACTGCAGCTGCAAAAGCTCTTTAATGTCCACACTCTGTTATTAAATACCGGAATAAAGAGCTGGGGAATGGATTCTATTCTGCCTATAATTTTGTGTGAGTGCAGGTCAGGTCCCTCTGGATTTCTGAATAAATCTGGGCTCTTGACAGAGCAGGAGGAGCCTTCTGAGTGCTGGAGTCCAACCTCCAAAGCAGGATTTATCTGCTGCAGCCTTGGGTTTCTTGGAGGATTAATTCACTTAATCATAACTGTTTTCTGCAAGCATTTTAATCATCTGCTAATCCTCATCTCTTCCTTCACATTAGCTAATTAAATCAAGTTATTATTTTTAAGTGTTCCCTCAAAGCCAATGATTCTTATGGAAATGGGTGAGGAGGTCTGTGCAATGTCCTAGACAGGATCCTGTTCTTGTGGGGGCTTTTGGTGGCTTTTCTTTAACATTCCCCTGGCAGCTTGGGAAATATCCTCTTTCTTCGTGTTGTACAACGAGCCAGTTCTCTGTTCTTGTTTTTATTCATAAAGACAGATAATAAAATTAATGCCTTTGGTGGTAGTAGCAGATCACCCCCCGCAGCTTTTAGGCAGATCTTTGTGATAAATGAAGTTACTCGCCAAAAATAGCAATAAACAAATTATACAAGCAGAGTTCAATCTGCATTGAATCCCCACAGACGTATCTGGGAAAGCTTGTTAGAAATAATTGTGGTTTTGTTCCACTTCTCCCTTCCCTCAGGTTTTGTTGCAGGAGATAGCAGCAGCAGGATCCTCTTCGTGTGATTAATCTGCCTGGTGCCTCCTGCAGCCACCAGAACTTGTTTGGGGCATTTGTCCTGCTCCCAGCTGGGACATCCTGGAACCCCAGGGGCCTGTGGGCACCCAGGCACTGCCCAGTGGTGATAAAGCAAATTATCTTCACTTCTGCACAGCCTGGAACCCCGGGGGGCACATGAAAAATCTCCTCGGTGACATTTTTGCAGAGGGGAAAAAATAGATCTGTCAGGGAAGTGATCCTCAGAAACACCAGCTTTGTCCTGGCTGACTTCCCCCACGTCATGGCCCAGTGCAAATCTTTCGGGGTTTGGCAGCAGGAGACTTCTCCCTATTTTATTCCCAACCCCAAAACAGAATCTGCTGTTCCCTCCCTGGTGCAGAGCAACACAAAGGTTGCAGTTCCTGGCGTTGCCTCCCCTCAGCCAGGACTGTCAGACCTGGTTGCTCTTCAAGGATTTTTGAGATAAATTTTACCTCTGGGAAATCTCCAGGTATTTCATTACATTTCTGGAATAATTGTCCTCCCCTTTTGCTCATTTCTAGGGGAAAAGATAACACCTCTCTTTCATTAATGAGCCTTCTTTTATCTAAATTATTTAAATCCGAGGCGAGGTCCCTGCTCGTTCTCCTTCGGTATAGGCAGCCCTATCCTGAGCTGCTGAGGACACTTCTACATGAGATTTAATAATATAGCAGGACATTTAGCATATATTAATTAAATATCAGCAGATGGTGGGGAGAGCCCTTGCTGGGAGTGAGTGCAGAGGAATGGAAGTGCCACCTAATTAACCAAACCTGCAGAAACAATGGAGCCGCAATTACTTTTTTATTAACACATTACACCGGCACGCAATGCTGAGGAATTTAATTACTGCCCAACTCCAATTCTGTGCACTGGCAGAGTTGTGGAGGTGGAGAGTAAAAGGTTTGGAATCTCCTCTGTGAGAGCAGCTCTGGCAGCTCAGGAACCCGGAGTGGAAGCTGGGCTTGAGGTTGGGAAAAAGGCTCTGGTGGTCCAGGGCTGCACTCATGGAGGGAACCTGCAAATGGGTGTGAAATCTGGGCATCGCTGAGTGCCAGCAGCGCAGAAATCCCTGCTGGCACCGTGGTGGCAGCCACACGTTTGGAGTTTTGCCAGGGCAGACAAAAAGTGGTTTTTGTCCTTCCCTCCAAGCCGAGGTGCCCTCAAGCTTCACCCTCTGTGTGTCCTCCAAGCCCTCCTTGGGTGTTCCACCTTTGGCTGAACCACAAGCACAGCATCTTCTTAGGATTAAAACTCAGCTCTTACAAAGACTGGCGTAAAACCCCTGGCAGGATTTGGCGTTTCCAGCCCATTTTCCAGCCCAGAGCTGCAGGGGGTGTCTGAGCACCAGAGAGTTCCTTGTCAGGCACCTCGTGAAGGTTTTGGGATCCAGGTTTGTGGGGCTGCTTCCCCTGGGTCATGAGGTGGGAAGACTCAGGATGGCAGCAGCTGGCTGAGCTGCCTCCCCTGAGACAGCAGTGCTTATACAAAAATAAATTAAAACCTTAATCCTGGAGACCTTTTTCCCTGCAAAATCCTCATTTGTGCCTTTTTCCAGGGCAAAGCAATGTTTAGTGGCAGAAGCAGCTCTGTTAACTTATGTTGGTGGAGTTCCTGTTACATTCAACCTGACATAAAATGCCAAGAAATGGCCAAGAATGACATTTAAATGCATGGAATCGACAGCCCTACCTCTAGGTGTGGGTTTGCTGAAGTTTTTTTTTTCCCTAAATAATAATGTAAAGCTACATTTGCCATCCAGCTCTGCTACCTTAAAGTACCTTGTTTGACATTTTACTGTGATGAGTGAACCTTTAACAAGGTCATTAGCTTTGAAGGATTTTTCTCCTGGGGCTGTGGCAAGCAGTTTATTCTAAATAGCCAGGAAGAGAGAATAAAATATAAATAAAAATAACACCGTGTAACTGTGAAAGATTTCATTTGTAAAGAACATAAAGTGGAAGTCTCCACAAAATAATCCGGCCCTTCAAGAAGCCAGCAGTCATTGAAATGAATAAATCCAGGCACAGCAGAATAACTCCATAAAAATAACACCAAACTCCTCCAGGTTTATGGGAGAGGAGCCCCTGCAAGGAGGGGACCCGGAGCAGTTCTGAACCACAAACGTTCCCAGAATTGCCACTCAGCTGGAGAGGGAATGGCAGCAGAGTGATAACAGGAACAGAAATGGTCGGATTTGTGCTTGAAAGGTGAATGGGGTGAGATCCTAATCCGTGTTTTTCTTGAACCCCTGGATTGTGAGAAGGCAAACCCTGGGAACTGTGAGCTCAGAGCTCCCAGCTGTCAGTGGCTGCTTTGATTATTGATCAGGAGAGGCCAGGGGTGCCTGCTGTGGGTTCACACCGAGCTGCAGGGCTCTGATGGGTTCTGCTGAGCTCACATGAAGCTCTGGCCACTGCTGTGGGCAGGGACCCTTTATCAAGAGGGTTAAAATGAAATTGTCCATCAGGAATTCCAAGGGAATGATGTGGGAATGGGCTCATCCTGCCCGACTCTGCCTTCAGGAGGCACCTGGGCTGTGGTGCTCCATCCCTCGGGTGATTTCCTGACGTCCTTCACTGCTTTTAGCCCCAAAAGGGAGAGCCCAGCTCCTGCTGGGAGCCAGTGGAATCCCATTCCCGAAGGCAGGGAAACACCTGGTGTGAGGGGGAGCAGACTCTGCCTGAACCTCTCTGGCCAACAGCAACACCGAGTCCTTGATGTGCTCCCAGGAGTGATTTGTCCTTTGTGAAACTGCTCTGCAGCAGTGTGGACAAACTCCTGCAGAGACACAATGGGACAAAAAAAGGTTTTCAGACAAGGATAATCCAGTCAGTGGGCAGCAGTGGGAATTCCATTTCTGACCGTGGATGCTGGGGCTGCTTCTGTGTGTCTCTATCCATACAGGACCTGACAGGCACTGACAGCCGAGTGTTATAGTGGGAGATCAAGGAAATGCTCCCAGATAGTGCTCGAGATGTCTTTGTCAGCTCCCATCAGCCCTGAGAGCAACCAAAGCAAAGAGTTCAGCCTAATTGGCTGGTGTCTCATTAATTGCACTATTTAGTCAGTCATTATCAATGAGCACGAGGAGGAATTTTAAGATATTTATTTGCTGCCTATAGCACGGGAAACATCTTCAATTTAATACACAAATATGTTGCCCCTTATCTCCCGTCTCACAAGGGATTTGTTTAACCAAGGCTCCGGCTGATATGAGCAGGCTTTTAAATTGAAAAATTGCAATTCATTCCCCCACAACTTTGATACAAGTCTTATCAGCAGGAGGAAGTGACAAAAACATATCTCTTCTCCAAGACAGAGGAAGGATTAGCTGAGCAGCAAAAGAGACTTCATCTTGTGTCTCGGGAAGGAGAAGAATGGGAGGAGAGCGCTGTCCTTCACCGAGAGCGTGGCTGCAGGCAAAGGGCTGGTGCTGGGCCTGGCTTTGCCCCGTCCTCAGCAAGGTTGGGCACCTTTTGCTTCCTCCTCAGGCTGAAATTATTGCCAAGGTCCTCGAGGTGTGAAATAGCGGGGAGTGCAGAGGAACAGCCAGGCAGGAGATTGGGGGGTTTGCTGTGCAGGGCCACCCCTGGAATGTCCTCAGGAGCCACTCAACTCCCTGGAATCGGGCACCGGAGCGCCCAACGAATGGGTTTTGTTGCTTTCACCACTTCCTCTCAGAATCCCCCTCAGGTCACCAGTGTTTTTTACAGGAGGGAATCGGGAGGAGGAACAAAGCCCATGTTTGCTCCTTGCTTTGCTTTTTGATTGAGCTCCAGGCCCTGTCAGGCCTAATTAGGCCCCTTTGTTGCTCTCCATGAGTTCTGCCCCAGGCCTGTGGCTCCAGACTCGTGGTTTAATCATTACAGGGATCGATGGGGGGGATTTATGATTCAGCTGGGTGGAAACTTGGCAGAATAATAACGTGAAATACTCTTTGATAGTCAATGTGTGATGGGAAAAGGCTCGAAAATGCAAAACTCTCCAGATCTGCTACAAGCAGGTGAATTTAGCAGCTTTTCAAAGGGATGTTGGTGAACATTCAAATCAAAAAAAGGGGCTCAGAACATGTGGGTTGATATCTGAGATCTGTCAGTCTGAACCATCCTCGCCTTACATGAAGGTTTGAACTTAATTCCAGCTCCGAGGTGTACCACAGCTCCACGGTGTAACATTTCTGTGTCCTTGGACAGAAAACAGTAAATTCAGGGTCTTAATTACCCAGACAGACTTTGAGTATGGAGGGAAATTTATGTGAGGTCTCTATTTCCCACTTAAAATTCCACGCCTGCACTTAGGCGGGAGTGGAATTATTCTCCAGCATGGAATTGCTTCAATCCATCCCAATCTGGATCATTTTTGCCCTCCTTTAAGGGAAGAGCAGCAATAACTCAATTAAAGTGACATTGTATTCATGGTGGCTCGTGCCAGCTAATAAATAGTCAGAGCTGTTCGTGCCACGTTTGGGCTCCTCTCCCGTGTTTGAAGAGCGGCACAGTTTGACATTTGTGTGTGTTAAATCTTCCCCGGCAGCCACCGTGAGCAATGAATTAAGTGTGGAAATTGGAATGGTGTCCTGGGGAGGAGAGGGACTTGTCACACTCCTTCTGACAAGTGCCTGGCTGGGGTGGTGGCACTTCGGGGTGGGGACAAAGCCCCCGGGCCACCAACTTCAGGCACCACGCTGGAAAGGAACCTGTAATTTCTTGCACAACGCTCTTCCTTCCAGAACAATCAGCATTATTTTATATTAATTACCACCACCTTTGTGATTTAACAACCTGTGCGAGGCGGAACATTTCCTTTCAGCTCTGAAAGGCACTCAGTGCTGCCTTCGTTCCGCCACGCGGAATCGCTTCACATCCCCACAATCCCAGAATGTTTTACAAGTGGCCCTGCTCTGGCACAGACCTCCCCATCTGTTTGCTTGAATAATAATCAGCATTTATATTCCGAGAGTGCCCTTTACCGTGCCTGGTCTCTACACAGAACCATCTGCTCGGAATTGCTGGAATTCCGGTTCGGAGCTGTGCCTTTGGCCTGGCCAGGGAACCAGGAAGGTTTTTCCTGGCTATCACTCGAATTCCTGGTTTGTTCTGCAATAAAGCAAAGCAGGAGCTGGGTGTGAGTTCAGCTGCCCCACGTGTGGCCCTGTCTGAACGTCAGGGAGGGAAATCCCTGGATTAGAAGGGCTCTTTGTTCTTCCTGCTGGTTTTTATCTCTTCTCCGGAGGGGGAAATGCTTTATCTGAGCAAAGGGAAGGTCTCACTGCCCAGGGCAGTCCTGCCCAGGAGCTGGTGCCACCCAGGTGGGAACAGTGTCCACTGAATGGATTGTGTGGGTGAATAATTATTATTATTACCACCATCATCATCATAATGCTCCTATTTACTGCCAGGTCTTCAAGAGATCTTCCCTTACCTAAATTACATAAATAATAATAAATCCCCTTGGTCTTTCCAGCTGGAGACTCTCCTGTGTCCCTCTGCTGCAGCAGCAGGAAGGAGCTGCCCTCTTCACTCCGGAGGATTTAAATTCTCCCCTCCCCGGGATCCTGGTGTCCCATTCCTCTTCTCAGCCTTCTCTCCTGTGCCTTTGCTGCAGAGGGAGAATTTTTGCTGTTCCTGCAGTGCTTGCAGCTCTCAGAGGAGCCATCCAAACCTTTTAACAACAAACCAATTTCTGCTTCGATACTGGGAGCTGTGAAAGACACAAAACTGCCCCAAACTGCTGTGCCTGGAGGTCACACCCTGCGCTCGGCACCATTCCCACGTGGACACCACCCAGCCCCGCGTTTCGGTCCTGCTTTGAGCAGGGACTGGGACAAGGGGATCGCCAGAGGTGCCTCCCAAAGGAATTACTGGAAGAATCCCTGATTTTGGTCCATCAGGCACTTCCCAAACCTGTGGAGGCCCTTGGGCTCTGCAGCTGGGAGAGGTGGAGAGCAGGGATGACCATTCAGCTGCAGCCTCTTGTGCTGACCGGGTTGCAGCCATGCTTTAAATGAAGAACAAATTCTCCTAATTGTTTTTTTTGGCAGATTTCCTGTGATAAATTATTCTCTAACTTTACAGCTCCTTGAATTCGGGTTTGCAGCGCTGTTTACAAACCCGCAGAAAGTGACGCCTGAGCAAATAGACAATGAAAGAGAGCTTATAAACTGCAATTGTGTGTAATTGCTGCCTGGGAAGTGTTCGTGGGGGAGAGAAAAAGCTTCCTCGTTCTTTCAGACTTGACATTCAGGGTGTAGATGTTTGCAAATCTGCCTTTTCCTTCCCTAATTATCTTTTGTTTGTCTGTTTGTTTGCCCTGATCCTGCCCTGGGAAGGTTTGCAGGGCTGGGCCCTGTGTGACGACAGCTCAGAGAAGCTCTCCCGTAACAACTCTGTGTCTTCCTGACTTGTGGGGAAAATTTGGGATATTCCAGCCTGTGGGGCAGTCGATGCTTTTGTGCCTTTTAAAGCTCCATCCGTGTTTTTGCTGTCCTTCAGTCCTTCAGAACTCAGAGGCCGGAGCCGCCCCTGCCCTTGGGAGCCCTGAGGTGAGGTTGGCTGCTCCTGTCCCAGCTCTGACAGGAATTCCGGATGAAGAAATGACAATTCCCTGCCTTTGGTGTCGGGGTTTTCAGGGGAGAAAATGACCAGTGATCAGTGAGGCTCTCAGACCACCCCCACAGGACGGGGAACTCTTTCCCTGCACAGCCAGGAGCTCCCGGGGCTTGTGTTCAGGATGTGCAATAGAACCCAGCCCTGGAGATCTCTCCTGAGGGCAGAGAGTGGCAGGGCTGGTAATTTTGTGAATTGTATCATTAATAAAATATATTTTATTCTATTTGATGCCGGCTTTGGAAGGTTTCTGTATGATTATTACATTTTTAAGCATCGGATTTTTTTTTTTTTTCTAAAGGCTTTACTGGAGGCTAAATTGAGATCTAATACAAAATTCAAAGAGGTTCTGCTGAAATGCCATTAAAATTTTAACTTTATGTTCTTTCAGGGCTTTAAAAGTTATAGAGGCAAAGCAGTACAAGCCAAGAGAAATTTAACTACCAGGTTTCTGTGTTCTGTAATGGGAAGAGTGTCCAAAAGAAGAGACGAATTTTCTGCTTTCTGAGAAGGTTTAGCTAAAAGAAACTGCTGAGGAACAAGTCCTTGGCCCATCCCTGACTACAAATGACACATAAATGTCTCCGAGTGTTTAGTGCCTCGCAGGATGGGTTTAATTCACAATCCTGAGGTATGAAAGCCTGGGGAGAATGGCCTTTGCAGGCTGTTGGGCACCAGCACTCCCATTTAACACCTGTACCCTGCCACAGACGCTCGCAGCTGGAATTCTGGCTGGAGCCTCTCCCGTGGCACTTCTGCTTCATCCAGGAAAAAAAAAAAAAAGAGAAATATCACAGGCTGCCCTGCCTCCCCGCAGTGATTGCACAGGGCTTTTAATTTCTGTGATAGCCACTGAAAAATTCATGAAGGAGCTTTTCTGCTGCCTCATGGAACTCTCCTGCTGGAACTCCGTGGTGGCAGGGAAACATTCCCTGACTCTGGGAGGAGTTCGTGTGAAGTCTCTCTGCTTTTAGCTCTTATTTAAGCCAAAGGTGTCAAAGAAAAGCACTTTACAGCCCCCCCGGGTGATGCTGTGCTTGTTGTTTTGGGTTGGTTTGGGGGGTGTTTATTCATTCCTGGTTTTTTGGATGGGGGGGATCGGCACAGCCAAGAAATCCTGGATAAAGTGAGAGGAGTGGGGAGGGCAGGAACCAGAGTGGGAGTTGTGGCTGGGGTTGCTCGTTGTGCACGCAGGTAAAGAGGAATGTGCATCCATGTGCACACATCCAGGCATTCCTAAATCCAGGGCTTCTCTCTGGCTCCATTTTAGAACTCAAACAGAATCTCCTGCTCACTCTTTATGGATTTTGCCCTACTTGTTCATACAACTGTTTCTTAAAAATCTCCGTGCCTTTGTTTTGACAGGGTTGAACATTCCCCAAGGGGGTTTCAGGCATTCGTGTGGAAAAGGGAAAAAACATTTCCTTGCTGCATGCAGCAGGAAGGACCCAAAATTCCTGTGTGCCCTGCAGATCCTCGGGGTGCCCGGCCTGGCGACAAACTGGTGTTACCAACCTTTAATTGAATTATTGCCACGAGATAATGGGCTGGATCTTGGAGTTATTTTTAATTCTTTCGTTTTCACAGCAGTAAAATGGAACAGAGGGAAATCAGATCTTTTCGGAGAAAGGGAGTGGAAGGGGAGGGCACTGGGCCATGGGCAGAGGGAACAGCTCTGGCCCCTTTGGGTTTATTCTTTTTGCAGCATTGCATCTGCATTCCCTTGAAAATTAAAACACAAACCGCGTTTTTGTGGCACAAAATGCTCTGGTGCAAAAGGCAGCGTCGGATGAGCAAAGCCCTGAGTGCTGAGGCATCAAATAGAAGATTTTGCAATATATATATATATATANTTGAGCAATGCCTGCATCTGCCTCCCTGCTGGGATTGCCTAGGACTGTGCTGCCACCTGCCTTGACCCACCAGCTGCTCTGCCAAAGTTTCTACACTATATTCCAATGACAGTATAGATCATGCAATATATATATATATATATATATATATATACACACGTTACATCATACATCCAATATAGACACAGATCCTAAAACTGAAATTCCTGAAGCTCTAAACTCGTCATTTCCTGTCCCTCTCCTCAATGACATTCAACTGCTTTACTTTGTCTCGTCCTTCAGCCGAAGCTGAATGGATTCCTGAATCCTGAAGGTTTGGGTCAGCCGGGAATCATCCTTTGCAGACCTTGGGGTTTTTTGGCAAATCATCAGCAAAATCCGTGGTTTGGCAGTAGGTGAGGAATTCCATCCAGAGAGGAACAAAGGGAAAGGATCACTCGGGAGCCTTCCATGGACAGCACCAGTGACAGGGGGGTCTGCAGGTGCCTTTGTGCCACTGGTGCTGGGTGCTCACAGGGCCCAGGTGTTTGCGCTGAAGGATGAACGGGCTGTGCTGGTTCTGGCAGCAAACACGTGGATTTTTACCCGGGAGCGTTGTGAGCTGAGGTGTGACCTGACTCCACCTCAGCTCTCATCCTGAGATAACCCAGCTCCTGCTCACCCAGCTGGAAAGGAAACTGGGGCTGGTTCCAGGTGAGGAGCAAAGCCTTGGAGAGCTCCGAGCTGAGCAGAGTCACAGGAGCTGCTCCCGCCTTGCGCTCACCCGGCGCTGGTGAAGCTCCCGGTGTCGGTGCTGTGTTTATCAGCTGGGAGCTGGAACCAGCACCGAGCGGGAGCTCAGCGGAGCCTCCCTGATCCGTCCTGACAGCAGCGCCGTGCCCGTACCTGGCCGGGTTTAACCCTGTGCCTGGGCTGCCCTGCTCGTGGGGACAGCCCTGGTCACAGCAGGGGACAGCTCTGGTCATGGGGACAGCTCTGGTCATGGCAGGGGACAGCTCTGGTCATGGCAGGGGACAGTCCCAGCTCATGGGGACAGCTCTGGTCATGGCAGGGGACAGCTCTGGTCATGGCAGGGGACAGCCCTGGTCACAGCAGGGGACAGCTCTGGTCACAGCAGGGGACAATCCCAGCTCATGGGGCCAGTCCCAGCTCATGGGGACAGCCCTGGTCACGGCAGGGGACAATCCCAGCTCATGGGGACAGTCCCAGCTCATGGGGACAGCCCCGGTCACAGCAGGGCTCTGCTCCCCAGCTCCATTCGGAGCCTAAAACGGAGCCTGCTGGGCTGAGAATGACCCAGGCACCTCCTGTGGGGCACGGGGACACCTGGCAGGGTTCTCCTGTTCTGGGGACAAGGCTGAGGGGCTCTGTTTTGTCTCTAAACCATCCCCCCCCGCCTCAGCCACCCGCCCTGAGGTGCCTGGGCAGGCACAAGATGGATTTCCTGGGAATGGGATGTCAGCTCCATCACTGAAAACCAACTGGTGCAGGCAGCCTGGGCGAGGTTTTCCTCCAGAGAGGGTTTTGTTTAAATTAGTGGCTGAAATTGATACTTTTTCCGAGCATCTGTTCCTGCCTCTGGTCCCCTGATGCTGCTGGTGAGAATGTCAAGTGCCACTGCCCGGCTTTTCCACACCCGGCTTTGCTAAACCTTGGCCGCGGATGTTGTTTATGGCTCGCTCTGTTTTTCTTCTCCCTTTTATGGACTCGCCTTTTCAGGCGTAATTAGACTTTGTTGATGCAGATTTCTGGTGAGCAGCTGTGTCAGTCGCTTTGGGAAGCTCAAGGCTTCGCGCTGCAATGGGCTCCTAATGTTCATTAAAACCCTCAATCAGGCCAAAGGAAAAAGGATAAAAGGCAATTAAACCCCAGCCACGTCCTTGGCCAGGTAAACAAAAATGTGTGGCAAGAACTGGAACAGAAGCCTCCAATGGCTGAAGGGCAGCATTTCTCCTGAGTCCCTGCCAGAAAGTTCATGTATAAATATATTAAAATGTGCACGGGGTGGCATCTAACTTAGCTTTGGTCACAATGAAAATTCTACACAATTTATTTCTGCTCCCTGTGTCCTGTCCTGCAGCCACCCTGTACCTGTGACAGTGCTCTGCTCTCACACTGTGGCTCCTCAGCTTCCTGAAGAGTTTTTAAATGTTTATATTTAAAAGAATTCAAAGGCTACATTTAAAAGGTTGGGGGTGTTGGACACTGAATTGCATCTGCATTTATAAAAAGGGCGGGGAGGTTTCCCCTCTCGTTCTGAAGGTCTCAGGATGGAGGGGCTCAGGTGAGTTCATGTCTTGAGTGTGTGACTGAGGCAGGACCTTGTTTTATCCTAACCCAGCTTCTGGGGAGGTTCCTGTGGCTGCCTTGTGCAGAAAAAAGGACTGAGAGCTCCGAAGTCTCTTCATGAGGAGAAGCAAATCCATGCTTGAAATGAAATCCGAGCGTGTTTGGTGTCAGTAACCGGCCCTGCAATGACATCTTGGATCTGCTGCTCCAGATGATGCCGGTACGGGAGATCAAAGCTTTGCTTTGAAACAGGAGCACTCTCTGTCCAGAAATCGTGTTAAGGGTTTCTTGGCACAGGCAGCTGCCAAGGCAATGGAAGTTTTCCTGGTTTTCCAGCTCCTCCACAGTGGCTGCCCAGGGTGCTGTGAAATGCCCGAAATTCCCTGCCCAGGAAAAGGGGATGGGGATGGATTGTGGCCTGAGCTCAGCCCAGAGCAAGAGCTTCCTCTGTGCAAAACCGGTGTGACAGGAGGTGTTGCCAAAGGAATTGCCCAGGGAGCCCTCCTGGACCGGGGGAGAGCTCAGGGAGCTGTCCTGGACCGGGAACGGGAGATTTATTGGCCATTTAAGGGCTGCCAGGAGTGCACTCGGCGGAGGGATAAACGGGAATGAATTGGAGCAGCTCCTGCTTTACTTGGTTCTTTTGGCTGGTGGAACTCAGCTCTGAATTTTCTGAATAATCTGAAATATCTGAATTACCTGAATCCTGCCCCTGCAGAGTTCAGTTCCCTGCCCGGGGCTGAGCAGGACCTGTCCCCCTGCATCTCCCAGGGGCCGGGGCTGGGGATGGGTATTTTGGAGCCTGGATATTTTTGGGGCCAGGGCTGGGGATGGGTATTTTGGAGCCTGGATATTTTTGGAGCAGGGCTGGCAGGCTGCCGATATCACCGAGCTCCTGTTCCGCACTGCCTGGCGGCAGTGACACGCAGGAGATGTCAGCCCCATCCCAGAGGGAATCTCTCCCTGCCCGGATCAGATCCCTGCACCCACCCCGGAGCCGGCCGGAGCGAGCACAGATCCCGCCTTTTCCTCCCTTTCACTCTTCATTTCCATGTTTGAGGCACTTGTCCCTGGCAGTTATCCCTGAGAACCTGGAAATTCAGGTCTCACTGGGCTCTCCCAGCTCCAGGTGCAGGATCCGACTGCAGCCACGGGACCAGATGGTGGAAGCTGCCGAGGTCCCCTGGGACTTTTGGGAAGAGGAGAAATGGCTCTGAATATCCTGGCTAATTATCCTGTGGGAATTGCATTTATCTGCCAGCATCTTCTGCGTGAGGAACCTCTGTATTCTGTAAAATCTTCCAAGCTGAAGGTGACTTACTGTGTTTGGAGCACGAGCAGAATTCTCTCCATAGCAACTGGAGTTTAGCAGCAGAAATGTCGGATGCTTGGGGAGATGTTAAGCTTTGGTTGAGGATTTTTGACAAAAACCATGGTGGAAATGTAGAAGTTTCTTTATTTGTGTTAAATAAAATTAAATGTTACTCGGGGACAGCCTGAGGGAAAATTAGAAAATATTCTTTGTTGTATTTTCTGTGCGATACAGATGTAGGGGTGGGAGAAAAAGAAACAAAACGTTGCTGTAAGAAATCGCTGGAAAGAATAATGAATGTGTGAAAGTGGGGACATTCACACCTTTCTGTGGTGCAGCTGCCACCGGCCGCGGCCACCCCGCTGCCAAGGAAATCCTTCCCAGGCACGAATCCAGTCCCTGGCAGCCTGTGAACTCCACTGCCCTGTCTTGCAATATCTCACGTATTTTGAGATGATTTGGAAACGAAGTGTCTGGAAAATACAAGGGTTGCAAGTTCATCTTAAAGGGATTTTTTAATTCTCTCTCCTACTTAGTGATCACTTAGAAGAAAATGCTGATGATGGCAGGAGCTGGGATGCCAAAATGAATGAACTGGGCTGGTGAATTTGGGATTTGGAGGCAAATTTTGTAGGAAAACACCCCTGTGGAAGGAGAACGTTCGTGGCTGGAGATGGTGTTGGAAGGACGGTGGAGAAGGTGACTGCAAGGAGGAGAAATCGGTCACGGAGTCAATGAATGGAGCTGCCAGAGCCAGGAGTGTCTGAACACAAAATCCATTCAGATCCAAATCAGTGCCAGGAGGGAAGGCAAAGGATTTGTGCAGCTGCTCCCAGAGGGGCTGAGCCCCTGCAGGGCCCTTGGGAAGGATCTTGGCTGGAACAGGGAACAAACCCTACAACCACTGCTGTGAGCAGATATTCCTGACTCAGTCCCCAGAACCTCAGTGGAGCACCAGGATGGGAAACGCTGGTGCCTCTGCACTCCTGAAAACCTCTGGGGAAAACTCCTCAAACCCAAATGAAATGGTTCAAAAAGCTGCCTCAGCTCTCGGGGTTGGCTGGGCCAGACAGCAAACACTGTTGGGGAGTTTGAAGCTGTTTCCTCTTTCCACAAGCCTCGAAAACCATCAGTAAGGGCTCCAGAGCAGGAGATCCAGCAGGGATCTGGGAGGAGAAGGAGCAGGAACTCCCCTTTTCCCCACATACCCCCATGGGGGCTGTCAGAGCCCAGCCAGGGTAAAACAAACCCACAGCACCTCAATTCTCTCAGTATAAAACAAACCCACAGCACCTCAGTTCCTCAGGGTAAAACAAACCCACAGCACCTCAATTCCCTCGGTATAAAACAAACCCAGAGCACCTCAATTCCCTCAGGGTAAAACAAACCCACAGCACCTCAATTCCCTCAGTATAAAACAGACCCAGAGCACCTCAGTTCTCTCAGTGAAAACAAACCCACAGCACCTCAGTTCTCTCAGGGCAAAACAGACCCACAGCACCTCAGTTCCTCAGGGTAAAGCAAACCCACAGCACCTCAATTCCCTCAGAATCTTGGTTTTAGGACACAAAGGCCACTCAGACCCTCGCACATCTCCCTCCTCTCCATCAATAGATGGAGCTGGCACCACACAAATCCATGGGAAGTCAATCCTGGGAGGCCTCACGGGCTCCTGCTGCCACCAGGATGAGAGGAAAACACATCAAATAGAGCTGGCACCCCTTTTAAATCGGGTCTGTAATTGTTATCCCATCAAAATACATATGGATGAGGAAGATAAGGGTATTTTTTAAGGACCAGTTCATTAAGTTCTGATGAATTTCTATCATATACCTGCTACAGTGCTTGAGTTTATTGGGAATAATGTTTTTATCAGCTGCCAACTCCCTTTGGTGGCTTTTCTTTCATGATTTTTTTTGGTTGTGAGATAAAACAATGCATTTCAGAGAAGCTACTGATGAATCTGACATTTGCCCAGAAACCCTTCTCTCTTAGAGCTGCAGTGTGAAACTTATTTGGGGTCTGAATTAATTCCTCCTGGTACGATTCCACCTTTCATTACTAATTTAACCACTATTACTGGTCTGAAACGTTGTAAGTTCAGTTGGAAGGGCTGAATTCCCAGAAAATCGGGGTTGTCTCTTTATCCCGGGGTGAGCAGAGATGGGAGGGGTTTTTATTCTGTTGGTGGCGGGAGCTGAGATGGTTTTTTGGGGGGGGACAGGAAGAGCAGCTCCTCCTGCTGCATCAACCCTGGGCTGGACAGAGACACAGCTGGGCTTAGTTAGTGAGAAAGAAAAGGCTGGGTTTGGTGAAAACAGCACCGAAATGGGAGAATCCTGGGCTGTGACAGCTCTGCCTCGCCTGGAACTGCTGCACAAAGCCCAGCAGCCACCTCGGGCTGTTTGGGATCGAGGATGGGATCAAGGCAAGGAAGCCGCGCTGTGGCAGTTCCCTCCCGTGGCTTCTGTTCCACGGGAGATCATTAACCCTCCCAGAGGAGAGAGGACGAGCCCTTTCTTCCTCGCGTCCCGGGAAGCAGTGGCCGTGTTTGGAAAAGCAAACGCAGTCACTTGGCGTTTTCAGTGAAACATTCCAGCAGGCACTCGGGAGCCCGTCATCTCCCAGGAGTTAATTGATATTAAACTCGGTGTTTCTCCTGCTAATAAATTGCAGCAGAGGAGAGAAACCTCCCTCGGTGAGGCAGGAGCAGCGACTCCTCCTCTTTCTCCGTGTGCTGGTGTGAGCCCGGGGAGAGGAAGGATCCACCGAGTGTGGTTTGCATCCTCTCCCCCCACAGTGATCTAACGGGGTTTGATTTAATAACATTCCCTTTGTTCTGGCAGGTAATCATGGGCTGGCCCAGATAGCATCACAAATTCACTCCCCTCTGATAACGGGATCTTATCAGGGCCTCAGCAGCACACTGCGATTTCCAGGATGTGGCTTTAATTAAAATGACAGTATGGGACAGCTGGGGTGAGATTCCCCGGTCTGGCATCTCGGCGGCATCAGCTGGAGAGGGACAGGGTAATAAATGTCTTTTATCTGGTAGAAGGAGAAGGGAGAGAAGCGTTTTGCTGACACATTAATCAGCTACTGCTGGGTGGAACTTGTGCCGCACTTGGAAGTTCTGAGGGAAGGGAAGGTGTGCGGAACCTACGGACTCTGCTGATGGATCCCAAAACCCTAAAAACTGAAACTAAAATGGAGTGGGAGGCTAGAACTGAAATGGGAGGGTTTAGGGTTTAGTTAGGACCTCTCTTTTTGGTCATTGGTGACGGGAATGTCAGGTTTTGTGGTGTGGAATACAGGATTTTTGGGGTACAACGTCCTTTGGGTCTGGGCTGGGTTTGCTTGGGGCCTGGCTGTGTTCTCACTACAGAAGTCAGGGTTGTAGGCAGCATTCCCAGGGCTGGTTTGGAAAACAAAGCGAGGCATTCCTGACCCACAGGTCGGCAAATCGGTGATTCAGGGATGAGGAAAGGCTGGGTTCGCCCGGCTCTGAGGGGAGGGATGTGCTGTGCACTGCCCCGCATCCTGCCCAGGGGACTGTGGTGCCTGGGGGCAGCTCTGCGGTGCTGAGGCTCAGGAGGGCTCTCTGAACTCCCTCCCTGCCCCAGAGCTCCAGCACCTTTAGAATTCCCACCTCGGAATCCGCAAACCCAGGGCAAGGCTCCTCATCTTCGTGCTGCTGCCAGGGAAACCAGGGCGGGGAGGGCGAGCCCGGCCTTATCTGCAGCACAGGGCTGCTTATCAAAAATCCTGCCTGCCCTCCTCTCCCCTCCCTCAAAGCTCCGCCGTCCTTGCTCCTGCTCCCCAAATTCCCATTGAAAAGAGCCCGCTGTGCCTCCCTTTTCCATCGGGGATCCATAGGACCCGTGGTCACAGCGGTGGGGAGGGATAAGGGCGGCAGCAGCCGATGGAAGAGGAGGAATTTCCTCCCCAGGGTTCCCCCTGGGATGGGGCTTTGCAGCCGCAGCTCTCTGGGCAGGCAGGGCTTGGTGCACACCTCGTTTCCCAGTTCCTGGCGGGGTTTGTTGCCTCTCGTTCGGGGCCGTTCCCGGCCTTTGAAGGTGCGGGGGGAGCACTGCAAAGCAGGAGCTGCCCCCCAGCCAGAGCCGAAGGTTTTCCAGCGCTAAGCATCTTCTAAATTGGAATTTCATTCTCTTAACACCATAACGCAACCACGGCGAGCTCTGTGAATATCCCAAATAACGAGAGATGACAATGGATGAAAAGGCACCGGGAATCAGCTGACTTGAGGGAAAATAATTACTTTTACTGAGCAAAGCTGAAGTTAATATTTTTGAAGCACTGAGTTGCCCAACAGAAACCTCCTCAGAGAAGGAGTTTTTCCTTATTAATCTCAATGCTTTTTCTTGCTTTGTTTTATTCCTCTGCATGTATTTTGTAGCTTTGAAAAGCTAAATGGAAGTGCTTTATTTCCTGTCACGATTGGCTTTGAAATCAGAGGTTAAAGGAAATCTCTGTGTGGCTGAGAATTTATGGGGTTGATTCCCTTGCTGGGGATCATGTTCTGAAAGCCTGGTGTGATGCTCTGCTTTGGTGGTGTGATGCAATACACAGCGATGGGATTGGCTTTAATTTCTTTTTTCATATCGAGGTCGTGTCACCTGCAGCACAGATTTCCCTGGCACGACGCTGCAAGAATTGGGTTTGTGTCTGATGCTGCAAAACTCCAGGATTTATTAAAATATGGGTGTTTACCAACATGGGAGAGACAAACTTCCTGCTAAAAAATACCTGTTCTGACCTGGAGCATTGCACATTTCCTGGGACTGGGAGAACTTTATTGCAAATATCAGCTTGGCTCCAAATCCAAGAGCAGTTTCCTGGCAGTCACATTCCCACCTTAAAATATAGTCCTGGCTTAGAAATGTGAGTCTCTTTACCTTAGTTCATTGCAGCCACCCTTTAAATAATCAGTAATTACCAGCCTTTAACCTTCAGTTCTAACCCGAGACAGCAGTTATTTCATATTATTTTACCTTAAGTGTTGAGGAAAGTAAAAAAATCTGTATTTCAAAGCGATTTAGTCTTAGGGTTTTATCCCATGATCCGGGCCTTTAATGGCTTCATAATTATTCTTACCTGGGCTGTCTCCTTCTGCCTCCCTTCCCACAAATCTTCTTTATAGGAGGATCAAGGAATTGTCTCCTTCAGCTTCCTGGGCACGAGGCAGGAAGGGGAATTGAGGCATAAACGGGGACTCGAGGCAGAAAGGGGTGCCCTGGCTCGAGGCTGAAGGGAAAACCCCATGGGAAACACTGAAATTCCCAAATTTGTGTGCTTCAGTCCATGCTCTGGGGTTTGTTGTGTTGCATCTCTCACTCGTTTATTGTAGCGAGCAGTTAAAATAGATCAGTGACGGCCTTGGATGATTCACCCGGGCATTCTGAGGGAATGTTTGGCCCTGGGAAACAGGGCAGGTAAATTCCAGTCTTTTGTCCCGGGTGAAATCTGATTTCAGCTGTTCCTGACCCGTTTGGGACTTGCAACCCACATGTAGGAAACACCTCCAGGGGCTCTGTTCCCTCCTGTAAATGTGAAGGGAGAACTGGGTGTGATTAAATGCATTTAATTCCTCTGGGTTTTTTTGAATGGCAAACCAGAACTGTGGGAGAAGAGGGTCCAGCGGTGAGTTTTACGCCATTTTTAGTTTCTGTGTGAAGGTAAATCACACCAAAGACATAAAAAGTTGAACTTTAGATACTTCAGGTCTCTTGTAGGCAAAATTTCCCCTCCTTTATCTGCCAGCAGTGGAACCTGGTGATGCATTTCCATTTTAGCAAAGCAGGTTTATTGGTAAATTCTTAAGAGGCTCTCAAGATTTGAGGAAATGTTTGTATTTTCAGTAAGTTTTTCTGGTAAAACACCAACACCTGAAGCCAGGTCTGGACAAGCAAAGCAAAGCCCTGCATCCCACTTCGCTGGGGTCTTTTTCCTGAGCTCAGGGAGTGTTCCCTAAAGCCGGAGGAGATTCCGCTTCATCTCTCACCGAGGGCCGCTTGGGGCGAGCCCCCGCCCTCCTCGATCACTTCTGACGGAGTTCCTCGCCTTCGGGCTGTGAGCACATCATTAAATCCTCGGTGCCCGGCCACGTTCCAGCGCCGGCTGCTTCCCTCTGCTGCACGGAGCCAGAAGTGCTCGGGAATGCCGGGATCCCGGCCGTAACTCGGTGCTTTGCTTCCCAAATCCCGCCGGAACGGGAGCGGGGCTGGGCTGGCGGCCGGGGGGCGATGGGCACGGGGGAAGGGACCCCTCTCTCCCCCGCACCTTCCTCTCGTTCCTCTGAAACGATGTCCTGATGCTGCAGGGACATCCCAGCTCCTCGCTGTGCTCCAGGTGAATAATTACCGAGGAGCCCCCGCACTCGCCCATTTGGGGCTGGTTGTGAACAATCCCGAGCCGTGGATTAAAGGGCAATAACGAAGCAAAGAGTCCACGTCCCCTTCCCCTGCTGTTCCTGGAAGGTCACCCTGAGGTGGCCACCGCAGCAGCACAGGAGGCAACTCGGTAGTGACACCTGGGGGCTTCCAGGCCCCTGCTTCATTAGGGGAAAATCGTGTGAGGTTTCTCCATGTCGGGGGCAGAGGGAGGCGGAACTGTGGGGTCAGGACAATCCAGGGAAGTGTCCCTGATCAGACAAACAGGTTTGCAGTTTAACTGGTTTAAATGGCTGCTGTCTCCTTCCCAGGCTCCTCGGGCTGCACAGGGCAGCCTCCAGAGGAAACTTTCTGTCATTGAACCCCAGGGTCTGTGAGGGTGGAAAAGCCCTCCAAGGTCACCGAGTCCGAGCTGAGGCCCCATCCCCACCTCGTCCCCAGCGCAGAGCACTCAGTGCCACATCCAGGCCTTCCTCACCTTCCTGGTTATCCACAACCCCTGGATGTGCCAGTGGAGGTGGGACCAAAGCATTGATTTACGTGGACAAATTTAAAAAGGGCCTGGAATTAAATAATAATTAAATAGTAATGAATGCTGAAGTCGGAATTCTTCCCCGCCCGGTTGGAGGAAATGCTGCAGGTGGAATTTCGAGTGCAGCTGATTTCCCCAGGTTACAAATCAAAGAGCGAATTAGGAATGAAGATTATGGCATTTTCTAAACGCCTGGGTGTTATGATTCCTAAAATCCACGGGTGAAGTTCAGCTGCTGTCGCCCCCCCGGCGTGTCAGTGCCCAGTTCCCCATCCTGAGCTCAGCCAGCCACTCCAGCATTTTGCTTTTCATCAGATTCGCTCTGCTCTGCGCTCCCTGTCGATCTTTGGAATGAGCAAACACAGGGAAATGCAAATAACTGCATTGTATTTCATCTTAGATTAATGAATTAAAAAATAATATCGATTTTTAGCTCATCAGAGCTGCTGGCTTGTGACAGATCAAATGGGGACTTCACTTGAAAGCAAGTGGCTGGGAATTGTTTAGAGAAACATCATGGGGGATTTTAAAGGGTTTTTTTCTCATCTCTGAGGAGGATGAAGTTTATCCTTTGAAACAAAAGGGCTTCTAATTTTTGGTTTTTATTGATATGGAAACAAAACAACACAAAACTTGAGCGAACTGCAAAATCCACATGGGAACTGTTCCCAAAGGCTGCAGCGCAGCCTGGCCTCACTGATTAAAGGCCATCAGAGGTGTCCTGTGTAAATTGTGGCAATTTCCTCTGCCAGGGCTCGTTTTGGGGCTGAGTCCAATTTGTGTCTTGTTGCTCGGCGCACTAATTCATAACTGTGTGAGATTTGCCAAGTCATATAAAGACACAGAGCCCAGGAAATGCCTCCTGGAAAGCCCAGCTGTGTGGAGAGGAGGGATATGGCACAAGAGGAGAAGAAAATGAAAAAACTTTTCTTTGGTGTCCTGAATTTTGAAAATTCTGCGTTACAGATTTTGAATTTCTGCGTTGTGAGCTGTGGAAATGCGGAGGCCTCGCCTGTGAGGGGCTCTCCCCACCTGCAGAACGTCCCAGGAGGAGGCTGTGGGTGCACAGAACCCCCTGGGCTGGGGGGACACAGGGACCCCGTGCTGAGGAAGGAATTCCGGGGGCAGGGATGGAGAAAGGGCTACACAGGACTAATATCCAATATCTGGTTTTACTGCTGGCCTGGCAGAGCAGGATCCTGGACGGGGCAGGGATGAGGGAATGTATTCAGAACTAATATCCAATATCTGTTTTTGCTGCTGGCCTGGCAGAGCAGGATCCTGGACGGGGCAGGGATGAGGGAATGTATTCAGAACTAATATCCAATATCTGTTTTTGCTGCTGGCCTGGCAGAGCAGGATCCTGGACGGGGCAGGGATGAGGGAATGTGTTCTGTAAATGCCAGGGGATCCTAAACTCCTCCAGCTCTGTGGGTTTGGGACAGCAGGGGCGGCTGCAGAGTGTCACAAACCCGAGGGCAGGGGAAGAAGAAGAGGCTGGATTTCAGCAGTTTCTGATGTTCACGGTGCCCTGTGGAACCCGACACTTTTATCTCGGCGGGATCGATGCCCGAGAACGGCTCCTGATGGTCAGGCTGGGTCGGGACAGCGGAGCCCGTTCCGTGCTCACAGAATTCCTGTTCTCTGTCGTTCCCGGGGACGTTCCGCTCTCTCTGAATCATTTACCTGTGGCTCAGGCGGGAACATTCGCAGCTGCTCCCTGCCCGGTGCTCCGTGCGATGAACATCGCCGGGTTGGGTGCGTTTATCCTCCTTTTATCGCTGTTCTCGTTCAGAGCAGCAGCGGCTCTGTCACTTCCCGGAGATGTTTTTATTTGCGAGAGCAGGAAAACGAGGCAGCTGCTTTCATCCGTGTCCCCAGCCCTCCTCTGACACCCCGGTGATGGGAACCCTGATTTATTCAAGGCACAGGGGGGTTACTCCAAGGGCATCCATCAAACAACAACCCAGCTGTGATCCCCCGGCTGCAGAGCTTTGAGCAGAGGCAGGGACTGAGAGCACCTTTGCAAGCTCAGCTGGAACGTTCTGCTGAGCCTCCAGGATGGAGGAGGTGATTTATTCTTTATTTCCCCCCCCTTTTCAGCCTGCAGCTCTCCGGGTTATTGAGAATGATCGGGGTATTGGCGTCTCCTGCCCGCAGAGGTTTCCTTCGCAGCTGTGAAGCGCTGTGCGTTCCGTGGGGAAATGAAGATCGCAGGAATCTCTCCAGCGCCCGGCTGAGCGGCACAAGAACAAACCTGAGATGGGGGAGAAGGCGCCCAGAAGTTCCCATGGAGTGGAGATTTTGGGTTCCAGGTTCTCTCTGCCCCTCCCGGAGGCGTTTTCCCAGTGCCATGTGGCTGCTGGGCCAAGGTGTGCAAGAAAGGCCAAACCAAAGCAACTTCCTCCTTTTTGGGTTTGTTTTCTTTTTTGGGGGGTTTTGATGCAGCTGCCTCAAACTTTAGGCGTGGAGTTTCCAGGAAATGCAGGCTCCCAGATGTGGAATGTGGACCAGGCCTCCATTCCTGGAATCACTGGAGTGGCCTGGTGTGCACAGAGCTTTATTTCTGTGTTTATTCTGTATTATTGTTATTTATTCCGCAGCAGCGCCTAAAGGATGCATAACTTCAGCTCGAGCTGCACTCCACCAGCTCAGAAGAAGCTGCCTCACCCTGAGATTTTATTTTTGTGGAATATTCTGCTTATTTCCATTTCCAAGTGCGCTGATTGAAGCCACCAGCTGCTGCCCTTATTTCTACTTTTGCTCTCTCCTTCCCCATCAGAGCTGCGTTATAAACTGAGGACTCGATATTTTTATCTGAAGCACCAAACACAGACTCCGTGGCGTAGGCAAAAATCCATAATTAGTGGGGCTCGAGGCAGAAGTGGCTCTGTGTGCACCAGGAAGCGGCTGCGCTGACGTGGGCAGGCTCGGCAGGATGCTCTGCCACGTGCAAACTTTCCCGTGGAGCAGCCCAGCTCTGCTGCTCCGTGGGGTTTGGGTTCGGTTTGGGTTTTGTTTTAGGGTTGTTTTTTTTAATTATTATTGTTGTTTTTATTTTCCTCAGCAGCGTCGAACACGGAGAAATGACCTAAAAGGCTGTTGGAGAAAATGTATTTTTCATATATTTGCTCTCTGCAGCTCCGCTCCTCGTTGGGAGCTCGAGCCTGGCAAACACTCGACGGCGAGGGAATAAGGAATCTTCTGATGTGATGTGCTCAGATATTGATTTTTTTCTCTCTCTCTCTCTTAAAATTCTGTTTACAAATTCCTTTTGCTTTAATTATTTGTTTCCTCCTGAAGTCAGTACAAAGCCAGCCTGCAGGAGGACCGAGTCTTCGGGAGATGGAACCAATCCTGCTGCATTCTCCCAGCCTTTGCCAGGCAGGGACTTCAAAACATTTTGTCAGCGTTGACTGAGCCCCCCTAAACTCGAGATATGAGCAGGGTTTGGAGTTGGTGAGGCTGGGATGGGGTGAACTCAGTGCAGGTGCTCGAGCATGGATGGGGATGAGCCCTGAGCTCTGCTCCAGGCTGGGATCTGATGGAAAAGGAATTTATTCCCAAAAAGGGGGATGAGCCCTGAGCTCTGCTCCAGGCTGGGATCTGATGGAAAAGGAATTTATTCCCAAAAAGGGGGATGAGCCCTGAGCTCTGCTCCAGGCTGGGATCTGATGGAAATGGAGTTTATTTCCAGAAGAAGAGGGGAATGGACACAAACTCGCCACGTCTTGGCCAGGAATCCCACCACGCTCGCCTTCCACAGCCAGAATTCCTTGCAGGCACCACGATGCAAACACGGCCCAGCTGTTCCTGTCCTGGCCTGTGGGGATCTCCACTCCTGAGCATCAGATCTCATTTTGTGCATTCTCCTGCCCCATCGCTGCGGGGTTTGTGTCCCTTTGTGCCTTCTCCTGCCCCATCGCTGCGGGGTTTGTGTCCCTTTGTGCCTTCTCCTGCCCCATCGCTGCGGGGTTTGTGTCCCCCAGGAGCTCTGACCCACCACATTCACCGTGGCTTTCCCCCTTTCCTCTCCCCCTCTGCCCATGGCAAAGAAAACACCACAAATTCCCCAAATCCTGTGCCCTGGCTGGACCCAAGGACAGAGCCTGGCAGAGCTGCTGTTCTTTATGACCACGAGTTCCTCCTCCAGCCATCCCCTTTCCTTCAGGTGCTGCCTTTGCTTCCCAACCTCTCGCTGATCGGATTTATCCAGAGCAGAGCAGCTGTGGTTTCACCTGAGCAGAGCCAGGATTTTTTTGGCCTTGGACCCTCGTGATGTGTCCTGATCAGGTGTAATACAAACACTGATGTGCAATTAGCTGGGGAAGGGAAATGGCTGCTGCTGGCAAGAAACAGAATTTCAGATCACAGCCCCCTGCAATATTGATAACAACAGCCCAGAACGGGGGGAAGGGCTTGGGGGGCTTTCTCATCCTGTTCCTGGTCACAGGAATGCGTTTTTTAGGGGTTTGGGCCCAAATGTGCGAGTTTAAAGGGTAGAGCAATTTGGGGAGAGTGGAGAGGGGCAGGGAGGGCACAGGGCCACGCTTGGGTGTCACAGCCTGGCCTCGGGGCTCCGGGGGGAAGGGCTGGGGCTGGTTCCAGCGGCTCTCCCGGGGCGGGTCCCGCATCCCCGGGGAGGGGGGGACAGTGCAGGGTGGAGCTCGGTGCGTCCCCATCCCGCACCCGGGCGTGTCCCTGCCCACCTGTGCGACCCCGGCTCATCTGGGCGTGTCCCAGCTCACCCGGGCGTGTCCCAGCTCACCTGTGCGATCCCCGGCTCACCTGGGCGTGTCTCTCCGCACCTGGGCGTGTCCCAGCTCACCTGGCTGCCCCTCCCCCGCCGCACCTTGGTTGGGGGGGGCTCTTGCGTGTCCCCTCCCCCCCCACCTGTGCGCGCGCCGCCGGCAGGACCCGCCCCGCGCGCCCCTAATTGGCTGCGGGGGGAGGGGCGGCTCATTAGTGATGCGGGCGCGCGCCGCGGCCCCGGAGTCGGCGGTGGTCGGAGCGCGGAGCGGAGCCCGCACCGCATCCCCCGGAGCCCAACAGCGAGACAGGGCGGGGGAGAGGAGCGGGGAAAACTGCCCAAAAAAATCCCCAAACGCCCCCAAAACCTCGGCGAATTCTCTGTCTGGAGCTCGGCTCCGCATCCCGCGGCTCCGCATCCCGCGGCTCCGCATCCCGGCTCCATCCCCGGCGCTGCGGGCTCAGCATGGGCGGAGGAGCCCCGCGCCTGCACCGGCGCCTGCTGCTGCTGCTGGGGCTGTGCAGCTGGACGGCCGCGCTGCGAGGTAAGCGGGGCTCGTTCTGCCCTCCCCGGGCCGGGTTTGGGGGCGCGGGGGTCCCACCGGTTGCTCCGGAGCGGGGGGAGCGCCGGAGGATGGCGGAGCGGGGATGAGGGAGCGGGAGCAGCGCGACGCGGGGGGATGGCGGGGACCCGCCGGGAGCAGCACCCGCATCCCAGCGCCGGGAGCAGCACCCGCATCCCTCCTCCCGGAGCAGCACCCGCATCCCACCTCCCGGAGAAACACCAGCACCGCCGCGGCGACCGGCGGCGACGGCGCCGAGCTGCGCTGCGGGGTCCCGGGGTGGTCCCGGGGTGGTCGCGGCCGTTCAGGTCCTTGGAGCGCGGAGCAGCCCCCGCAGGCTGCGGTGTCGGGCGGGGAGCGCTCCGCGCTGTGCGGTGGAGCCGCAGCAGCGCCCGCGGGGCGCGGAGCCGGGGCTGGCCCTGCTCCCGGGGCTGGCTCTGGGCTCGGGCACCGCTCGGGGTGTCCCGGGATGGGCTTCGGGAGGCTCAGGGACCCTGCGGTCCCTGTGAGCCGGCGCGGTGCCTCCGGCTGATGCGCGCACTCAGGCCGGTGTTTTCCATGTGCAAGGCAGGCACTGGAGATGCTCCGAGTCCTTTTTTTTTGGTCATTTTATTGAACTTTTTCCCGGTAAACCCCCGGAGCGCGGTAACCTCTGCAGGGCACCCAGCCGGAGGATGTCACCAGCCCTCGTCGCCCGGCGTCCCGCAGCTCGGCGGGGCTGGCTGGGCTTCTCCGGGTGCTGGAAGTGCGGGAATGTGCGGGCGGGGGTTCCGTTCCCCCTCTCGGAGGGAGGCACCTGCTGCCATGAGGCAGGCTCTGGGTTTTCGCTGCCGTGCGCATCTCAAGCCGCTCGTTCCTACGCCATGGAGCAATCAGACTTTGTGGCTCCTCAAAGATTCCTCTCGCTGCTTCGGCACCAGTGCGGCTCCCTCTTCACACACCCGGCGTGTCTGCGCTTCCATTTTCCTTTGTATGGCGTTTGTGGGCTCTGGTGTCTGTAGGGGAACCCTCCTCAGGTAGCCACGGGCTTGTGGCACCTCGCCACAGGTCCTGGAGCCTCCCTGGCCACCTCACCCTGCCCGGGTCCCTCGCTGAATTACGGCTCCAGCAGAGGGAAAGCCGGGAGGCTTCTGCGTAACACAAAATGCGCCTTTCTGGGGTGTTTTGGGGGAGGAAAAAACCCCCAACCAACCAACAGAACCCCAGCGGTTTAGAGGACAGTGAAATAACTGATGGGAATGGAAAATAATATTTCCTAATTTTTTTAAAACGCTTTGATCAAGAGGCACCGGTGCCTGCACAGGGATAGGCGTGTGCCTGAATCAGTGATGAGCGGTGCTCGGTGCCTTCGGCGTCTCCCACCTGGGGAAGCTCTGGCAGCTCCTGCTCTGGGGGGAGAAGTGTGGTCAGGATCTGGAATTTCAGACCACGGAGCTGGCGGATGCTTCTGCTGCTGCCAAGTAACAAATTCCAGCTCTTTAATTAAAACTCGCCGGGTTGGCCGTTTCGAGTTCTGGGCTGGGGCAGAGTTTTGGGCGTCATTTTGAGGCAGAACAGCGATTTTTGGGCAGTTTGGTGTCGGTGCTGGTGCTGCCTGGTGGTGTTCACTGGCAGCTCTGGCTGAAGCAGCTAAAGCTCAGCTCCAGCCTCGCAGCTGAGAGATTTTAGTTTATGAAGTTGTCTCACAGCTGCCTCAGAGACAGATTGTGCTCAGGTTTCTGTTCTGAGCGGGGATTAAAGACAAATGGAATGGTTGTGGAAACCCCTGGCACGGCATTTTCAATCTGTTGGAATGAATATACATGGATGGCTCTGGGCTTTTGTTTTTACAGGAAAAAATTGCCCAGACCGGATGGTAATTGGAGGAGAGAGTCACTAATATTTATTATCTCCTTGATGCCTCGAAACTAATTCTGAGTTGCACATCTCTGCACAAAGATGTCTCTGAACATGAGCGTTAATATTCTGCTGCATCTTGATCCCGAAGCCTGGAGCTCTGTCAGACGCGGTGTTCATGGATCCGAGTGGATTTGGTGCTAAATGAGCGTTGTTTGGGATTTTCCTGTTCCCACAGCGTGGCTCTCCCTGCGCAGCTCGGGCACCGCGGGGTTTGCGGTGATAAGATGAAGCCACCCGATGGAGTGGGGTGGGTCTGTGGGCAGGGAGCTGTTGGAGCAGAGATCTCTGAACGTTCCTGTTGGTTTGTGGGGTTTTTAATTGCTGCTTTTTTTTTTTGCCTTGAGAAGCAGGGGTCACCTGCTGCTCGGAGAGCCGCGTGTTTACAGTGCTGGCGTGCAGCAGGAGCAGCCGGGCTCTGGAGGAATAATGCTGGGTTTGGGTAAAAACAGCAGCTTCTACTGATGTGGAAATAAATCTGGTGCCGAGGACAGGACTGGGGTGCGAGTTGTGTCCAGATTGTCCCTTTCGTCTTGCATTTAATTACGTCAATCAGATGAGCCCCCAATTACTGCATCAGAAACGGGCTGGGATTTCATTGTGTGCCTGAGGGCCCAGACCTCGGCTGTGCCCAGCCCGGGGCTGTGCAGGAGCCCCCAGGGACGCTCTGGTGGTTGGCTGTGCCCAGCTCTGCTCCAGGGGGGAGGTTTTGGGGTGCCCCATGTCCCAGCTCTGCTGTAGGGGGGAGGTTTTGGGGTGCCCCATGTCCCAGCTCTGCTCCAGGGGGGAGGTTTTGGGGTTCCCCATGTCCCAGCTCTGCTCCAGGGGGGAGGTTTTGGGGTGCCCCATGTCCCAGCTCTGCTCTGGGGGGAGGTTTTGGGGTTCCCCATTCCCCATCCCAGCGGTGTGGGTTGTTCCTGGTGCTCTGTGGGGCTGTCCCAGGCCCGGGGACAGTGAAGGTGTTTGGGGACGTTCAGCAGTGCTGGGTGGGACATTTCTGCTGTGCCAGCCGCGGCTGAGGGCACCGGTGTCCCTGTATCGATTTATCTCTCTCGCAGGGTTATCAATACCCCAGCTGGGTGTGGGCTCGGCACAGCACAGACACAAATCCAGGCAGGACTTGGGTGCTGCTGGAACCTCTCCTGGCTCTGCTCGAGTCCCTCCATCCAGATAACGCTGGGTTTTTACCTCGTTGGGACAAAGTGTTCGCTAAAATCTCAGCCGTGCGCTCTGCTCTGAGCCGTCCTCCCACTCCCCTGCAGGGTCTCGCGTGGGCTTCTCCGGCAATATTTGTGTTATTTAACTTCGGGACTTGCCAGGAGGTAAAACTTCCTTCCCTTGTGGGCTCGGGAGCAGCACGGAGCCCCTTTCCCAGCTCTCCTGGGGGTGACCCAGCTGTGGTACGGGTGGTGGAGCTCTGCTGTCCTTTCACAGGTCGGGACGCTCAGGGCTTGGAACAATAATTATTGTCACGGGGAATGCGGGGACCCTCTTAAGAGCAGGATGGCAAAGCTGGGTGTGCAGGATGGAGGGGTTCATGGTTTGGAATCCTTTCATTGAGGCTTCTGCTCAGCCCTGGGTTTGTGATGTGTTGTAACAGAGTTTGGGAGAGAATTCGGAGAACGTGGCCAAGTCTGACTTTGGACAGGAACATGCCCTGGTTTGGTCTGGTTTGGAGCACCCATCCCTGGGTTTGGTCTGGTTTGGAGCACCCATCCCTGGGTTTGGTCTGGTTTGGAGCACCCATCCCTGGGTTTGGTCTGGTTTGGAGCACCCATCCCTGGGTTTGGTCTGGTTTGGAGCACCCATCCCTGGGTTTGGTCTGGTTTGGAGCACCCATCCCTGGGTTTTGTTTCGCTGCAGTGTGTTCCAAACACAAATAATGTGATTTATGCTAAGATGGAAAACCACAGAGCAGAGGAGTGCTCGGGGCCACGGGCTGTGTCTTTGCTGTATTTTTAGTCCTGCTTCTGGTTGAAGGTGGAGTCTGAGGGAAGGAGCAGAATGTTGACACCAGAGGCTGCTGTTTCAGAGGGTTTGGGATGCTGCTGGAGCAGATGGTCACATTCATCTGCCTCAAACACAGAAACGGTTCATTTTCTATTTATACTTTTTAGTGGTCTGGTTGTGCCACGCGGCCTTGGCTGGGGCAGGGGTGCTGGTGAGTGCAGAGGGTTTGTGTCCCATCAGCTCTCGCTGGGGTCAATAAATCACATTTTGGGGCGCCCTGCAGGCAGGGGTTCAGAGGTGCCAGTGCCACGGAGGAGCCTGAGCACCCTGAATTCACCCACACGGAGGTGATGAACGTTTTCATCAGCCTCCCCTCCCCTCCCACCCTTTCGTGGCCTTTGGATCCACTCAAAAATGTTCTTAGCAAAGAGACTTTTATTAAGTCCAGTGGCTTGCCCAATACTGTTTAGTGCCAAGTATTTTTAGGAATTTCCATGCAGGGAATTGCACTTAATTACACTTAGACACCATCATCCCTAATGAGGTGGGGTTTTTTTGCTGGCTGCTGCTCTGGGAATTTTTTGTCTTTTTTTTTTTCTTTTCTTTTTTGGCCTGTTTTCCTTTTTGCATTGAAAAAAGGACAGAGCTCAGCAAAGCCCTGATGCCCCGAGTCCATTCAGCTCCATCCAGGTTCAAAACCCTTCCCTTGGGAAGCTCAGCATGGCTGGAATTTCTCCATGGGGGGTTGAGGAGGCAGGAGGGGCAGCAGGGAATTCCAGTAAAATGCGGGGTATTTTCTGGGTTCTGTGCTGAGGAGGAACAGGGACAAATGAATGGAGTTTTCCAGGCAGGAACATGAAATTCCAGGTCTGCATCATCCCCACAGCCCCACGGGTGGCTGGTTAGAGGTGGCAGTGAGTCCCTCCCCGTGGTCACCTGGCCCCGCAGCTCGTGGCTGTGCTGAATTCCCACAGGATTCCCGTTAATTGCCACAGGAGCAGCAGAGCTCCTCCTCCTCCTCCTCCTCCCACTGCAACATTAAAAATGCAGGACTTGTTTTGTGTCAAACGAGCTAAGCAAATGAAAGATGAATTTCAAGTATTTAATCTGTCAGCATCGATGAATCTGGCAGGATTATCTGGTCCCATTAGGGGGAAGAGATTTCTCCCAAAGACAGCTCTGCTCCTTGACCTGCCCGCTTGTGTGCAGATTGTTCTGGATCTCATTTCGGCTACAATTGAAACTGAAATATTCCTGCTCTGCTGTGGTTGAGTCTCAGAGTCACTAACGTGGTACCCGGCTGGTGCTGAGCTCCAGAACTCGCTGCAATCCCTCCAAGGCCTCACCTTTAATTCTTCCTGAGGATTTTGGAGGGGGGGATTTGTTCATTCTGTGCTTTCAGTTGCGCTCGGAGCTGCAGTGTGAGAAATGCTGTTGGAACAGCAGGAATGAAACCAGGATTACCCCTGGGAGGGGTGGCAGGGCAGTTGGTGAAATGAGTGGCAAAATCCCCACTGATGTGCCCCAGCCTAAGGAGAAGGCCCTGAAGTTTGGGATAAGTTTTTGGGATAATTTTTGGGTTAATTTTTGGGATAATTTTGTTTGGGGGTCATCACATCTTCGTCTGGCTCTTGGACAGGGCAGTGAGGTGCTGAGTTTCTGAAATACAACTTCATCTGATGCTTTAAAGAAACAGAACAGGAACTTTAGTCCCACCTCCCCAAACAAATCCTCTTTCCACCCCTCCTTCCTCCCTGTGGAGGAGGGAGAAGAGTCCACGGTAGGTGGAGAAACTTCCTGATTCTGGGCAGAGCCCGGGCTGCAGCTTTTGAGTTATTTAACTGCAAATGTTACTATTATATGTTAATAATAATGTTTTCTTCAAAAGCCTGTAGGAGATCTGTATTTGAAGTGCTTTATTAGGGGGATAAAATGTTTTCTAGGGGATCCAAGCTGGTTTTCGGGCTGGGTGGGCAGGAAGGGGCTCCATTAGGGCAGGAATGATTTGTGTTGTTTTGGGAGAGGCCATTTCACGTTTCCCTGTCCCTGCTGCTGCCTGGCGCTGTTGCTGGGGGTTTTTGAGCCCTGCCAGGGACAGAGGGCCACGTTCTGTGCCCAGCCCGAGCCCTGGCTCTGCACAGGGCACAGCTGGCAGCCCCGGGGGTCTCTGTGCCTCGTGAGGCAGAAAGGGAAGCGCTGGCTGCGACTGCGTTCCAAATGTGCAGGAACGAGCTCGGATTTAACAGAAAAAGGGGATTCTGTGCTCCGAGCTGGCTCGAGGTGGGGCTGATGCTCACACAGGGGTGAGAGAAGCGATACCTGGGGGTTTGGGGGGAGCCAGGAGCCGCGGTGCTGGCAGCTGAGCTGCTGCTGGTGGTGCTGCTCCAGCCCCGTTCCTGCTGCATTTCCCAGCTCCCCGTCCCTCCTGGATGATGGAGACACCTGGAGAGCCCCTCCAGAGCCTGCCTGGCCCGGCAGGATGCTGGAAATCCGTGGGAAGGCAGGGCCTGGACCCATCCAGGGCTGCAGGGCTTGGATTTATGGCCACGGAGCCCCTCAGGTCCTCCCCCAGCTGAGGATTCCAGGCGGAGGGGGATGAGGAGGGACAGGGCCCCTCTGGCACAGGGACGTGGGGAGTTCTCAGCAGCCTCCTCTCCTCAAGGGGCACCTCTGGCAGGGGAAAAGGGTCCCTGACAGAGGGGAGGCCGATGCACGAGGAATAAATGACTTTTAACAATCATAAACGGTAGTTTGTGATGAGATCACAACGAGCCAAGGGCCGTTTGCTGCCATTTTATGTCAAAAAGAGTTTTGGGTAATGCTTTTTAGTAATCTAAAGGGCATTTCTGAAGAAAACTTCAATTTGGGGTAGTGAGTGTGATTTTTTTTCCCCTGTAAATGAGTTGCAGACCTGATGCAATCCTTCCAAACCCCTCAGCATCTCTCAGCAGCGTTTTTCTGATTTAACCAAGCCCTGTGAAAGTCTCCACTGGCTCTTGCACTGTGTCATGTTCAGCACCATGGAGCGCTCGTTGTTTCCTGCAGCTCCCAGGAGCATCCCCAAGCCTCAGATTTCCAATATTTTGAACAAAATGTAGCTGACATCCGAAAGCCTCCGGGTGGAAATGTTGTTTCGTGATTTGTAGCTGTGGTTTTGGCCGTCCTGTGGTGATTTTTCTCCAGGTTTGGGCAGCAGATTCCCTTCCCTGGCCTCTGTGGGATTAAGTCGGGTCTGAGTTTGGAAAGGGGCGGTGGTTTGAGGGTCTGGAAATAAAATCTATGGAAATAAAATAACGACCCATCCTAGGAACAAGCACAGAACTTGTGTTAAGCCCGAGCTGTTCGTGCCCTCTGGTTTTAGACCTCCTGGCACTGCAGGCAGTGGGGGAACCCCTCTTTGTGGCCGCTGAAAATGCTCTGGGTGGTTTGGTGAGAACAATTAATGGGATTCTGCTGAATTCCCTGCTGCTGCTGCGTCCCAGCAATGAACCACAGCTCCAGAGGGGTCCCAAATCCTGCCTGGGTGTCACTGAGGGAGGTGGGGCAGGATCCTGGCTGCGCTCCAGGGGTGCTGCTTTGGGAAGGAATTACAGGATCCAAGGGGCGAAGATGGATTTTGAGCAGGGCAGCAGTTCCTGACCCATCCCTGGTTCTGGCTGGGCGCTGCCCTGTGGCTCACGCAGGCTACAGCCGCGTTTGCACCTTTGAGTGCGGGTATTTGTGGCGAGGCAGCTGCCCCCAGACGATGCCTTCGGCGTTTTTTTTTAATACCTTTGAAAACAAAAGGTGTTTGCTCTGCCTTAGAGCAGGGCCTGGCTGAGCTCTGCCGAGCGCAGAGCAAACAGCGCCGATCAGAGGATTGGGGTTTGTTTGTTTGGGTGGAGCTCTCGGCGGGCTCCGCCGTGGTGGAAGGTTTGTCCCCGGCAGGTGTTGATGGAGATTTCGGCTGTTCAGGGTGCGGGGCTGGGGCGATGTCCTGTGTTTATGAAAACAGATTTGACCTCTGGGCTGTCACTAAAGGGTTTCTGCTGGAGATCAGCGAATCTCCCGTGGCTGTCCCTGCTGGGGGAGCCTCCCCCGCTGCCGTGGCACCGCAGCCGCTCGGGAATGAGGGGGTTAAAAAGGGGGACACTGTGACAAGGGGACTGCGGAGAGTCCTCCTGCTGTGTCAGGGGTCTTTAAGACTTTCATTCAGAAAGTGGGGAGGCCCTGTTGGTGGTCCTCAGGCACAGCCTTGCACATCCTTGGGGTCTTTGGGGGTTTTTTGTTTGCTTTCTCGGTTTGGGGGTGTTTGTTTGGTTTTGGGGGTTTTTTGCGTGTTTGGTTTGGTTTTTTGGGTTTTTTTTGTTTGGTTTTTTGGTTTGGGGTTTTTTGTTTGGTTGGTTTGGGTTTTTGGGGGTTTTTTTGGGTTTTTTTGTGGCGTTTGTTTGGTTTTGTTTTTTGAATATGGCACTGGGGATCTACCAGAGTCCCCATTAGAAGGCCCTGCAGGTGGGAGCTCTGTCACCTCCCTGCTCCTTCCCTACCCCCAGCTCAGCAGCCAGAGGGGAATTTCGTGGCCTATTCCAGCAGTTCTTCATTTGCTGCGTGTGGTGCATCCAAAAAGGTTCGGTTTTCACCAGCGATGCAGGAGATGAAGAAGAATGAAATTAATGCAGTTCATGATTTGATCACTTGCAGTCTGACTTTTCCACAGCTCCGCGATTGTTTTCAAGCGCCAGAGCAGCTGCTGGGCGCGGGGAAATGTAAACTTTGTTATTTGAACAGCGCCAGGTAAACTCAGCTCCTACCAAATGTTCATTTAACTGGGGGAGCTCAAGCAGCGACAGAGGAGGGACCCTGTGACCCAGCCATGAACCAGCCCAGAACCTGCAGAGCAGAGTTTTAAGTCCACTGTGTCTGTTCTGGAGGCAGAGGCTGCCCTTGGTGGGTTTGTGTGACCCCAGGGTACAATTTCTGCTGTTGTCCCCTCTCTGTGACACCCCGGTGCTGCCGTGGCCCTGAAACCTCTCAGCACAGTTTGGATCTTGCTCGCGGCTCCTCTCGGGGAGGTTTCCCGAGTGCTGCAAAGCCTCTGCTGCAGACATCTCGGGAGCAGGATTTGGGGGGATTATTGTGGGGAGATTTCTTTAAGACATGATTGCTTTGCAAAGACTTTTTCTCCTCTGTAAAATTACACAGTAACTGCTCGGTATTACTGGGGTTTTTTTAGTAAACAGACCCGACGTGTCTTTTGTTCTATTTTGACTTATCTCAGCCCCAGACAGTCCAACATAAATCATATTTTGCCAGGATTAATCCTGCACCTGGAGGCGAGCAGGATGCCCTGAGTAGATGCCTTTCACCTGGGAGTGTTGCTGTCAGACACCTCCCGCTGCCAGCCTGGCCCTGGCAGATAAAACCCCCAGTGCTGCTCCTCCGCACCTGGAGCAGTTCTTAGCAAGGCTGGGAACTCATAAATTCCTGCTTATCAGGAGTACAAATATCCCGTCTCAGTGTCTGCGTTTGGAAAGGAAACTTCAAAGAGTATCTTTGTCTTGCGGCTTCTGCGGCCTTCTGTAAAGGGATGAGAAGCACTTTTTGGAACCCTGAGTCACCGCCTGCCCTCCAATCTGCTTTGACAAGTGTTTAATGGCATTATCAGCGCCCCTGGGCTGGTGCTGAGCACTGGGAAATGCCACGGCAGTTCAGGGAGTTCATCCTGCCTGGAGAGCAGCTGGATTTAGGGCTGAGCTCCTCTGTGAGGCATCCCTGGGGGCCAGCGGGGTGTGGGAGGCCAGAGCTGAGGAGGGGATGGAGTAAAAGGGCACTGAAGGAGGAGAGGATGGAGTAAAAGGGTGCTGAAGGAGGAGAGGATGGAGTAAAAGGGTGCTGAAGGTGGAGGGGATGGAGTAAAAGGGCGCTGAAGGAGGAGAGGATGGAGTAAAAGGGTGCTGAAGGTGGAGGGGATGGAGTAAAAGTGTGCTGAAGGTGGCAGGTCAGGGGTGGCTGCCTCGGGAAGGGCGTCAGTTCCCCGTCCAGAAGCACCAACTCGATTCCTAATCCCCGTTTTCCTGTGCGCAAAGATCCTCTGCTCTGCTCACTCCCAACTTTAGGGAAAGGATTTCAGTGTTTGAGAGATCAGAGAGAAAAAGAAAAGCTTATAACTCCCTAAAATGTTATTATTGAAATCATTCCCCCTCCTGGACAGGGGCTTTAGGTCTGGCTTGGAGTGTTGGGAATGAAACACCCAGTGATCCTTTTGGGGGGATTCAGAGAGGGCAGGATGTGAAAAGTCCTGGGCTCTACAATCCCAGATTTTTAGAATGGGGTTTTATTTCAGCTTTTTATTAAATAGCCTTAAATCAGCAAACATCTGTAAGTGGGTATCACTTGCTATAAAACAAAATAAAAACCAGTTTAAAACCCCTGGTGAATGTTCCCAGGGCTGAAACAGGGAAGGAAGGAAAAGGATGAGCTGAAGGATTTTCCTCCTTTTCCCAATAACCAATCCCTTCCATACCTCCACTGGAGGTGTGATGCTGGTCCTGGCAGCTCCCTTTGTCTGTCCCCCCCAGAAGCAGAGGATATTTATGGGTTTGCAGCGATTGCTCCCAGGGGGTTCTGCTTCTCAAAGCCCCTGAAATCCAGGGAAATCCTGGCGGGGGGAACTGCCCCAGCCCTGACTCCGCTGCGGGAACCTCAGCAGGGATTGGCTTTGATGCTCCCAGTTTCCTGCTAGTATCAAAACAAACCTTGCTGCCTGCCCAATCCCTCCTTCACCTGCTGCAAACGCGGTTTTTATCCGCTGCCTGCAGAGACTCGGGGTGTGACAGCAGGGTCGGTGCTGGGCAGGGAAGGATCCGGCCCCTGCCCTGGCTTCTCTTCTCCCCCAGGGGTGGCAACGACGTTTGCAGGCCCACAGGAACGAAAATCTGCCGGTCTGCAGACAATTTTCATTAATTTTCTAATGGCTTAATCTGTGTCAAGGAAGGTAAAATGGATCAAGCCCTAAATGAGAAGGAGTTTTTAATTAATAAAACGCTGGCACAGCCTCCCTGCGTGACCCTCCAGACCGAGGAGCTGGGGTGGTGCAGCGCACCTCAAAGGGACCGTTTTTAGTTTAATATCTTAAATTGCGTTAAAATTGAAGTGCAAAAATAGCCTCTCCTAAATCACAGCTGCAGCATGTGACTCCTCAGGCCTATTTACTAATTTTTTTAATCCTGCTGAAGTTCGAGCTGAGGATGTCAGAAGCTTTTCTGCGATAGATCTGGTGAGAACCAATTAGTCCTGGAGAGCTGGGCCTGGCAGCTGCTGATGTCACGGGCTCAGCTGGGAACAAAAGGGACTCACTGGGAGCGTTTGAGCAGAGTTTTATCTGAAACTGGTGGATTAACACAACAAATGGAGCAGTGGACTCTTCCCACTCGATTTGCGGTGAAAGTGCTGAACCTGCAGAGATTTGCATCCCTGTTTTCCTCCCTGCCCTGAGCTGCGGGCACAGGTCAGACCATGGGAATGGGAGTTTGGTTATGCCCAGGAGGCTTTGCCAGATGAAAAGCAGAATTTTATTTACAGGATGCTGCACGGACAGCAATCCTCTGTGGTTAATTAGGCTTCAGATAATTGGCACAATAGTGCTGCTTCACCTGGAGGTGGTGGAGCTTGGGGTTTTCTTTTTTTTACATGCCCTCAGAATAATAAATAAATAAAGTCTGCTGCAGGTTCCTTCTGTCGGCAGCTGATTGATTGCAGGATGGATTTCTGGGCCCTCAGTGCAGACAATTAACACACCCAAGGCTGGGAGGCACTGCCCAGGGACCTAAACCTGAGTCATCTTCTGTTTAATTAGCCCCACAAATTTAATTTCATGTTTGGGGGGGGGGGGGGACAAACAACCAAACCCCAAAAGCTTTGGGGTGAGCAGAGCCCATCCCTTCCCAGCCAAACAGGTGAGAGCACCTCAGTGCCGTGCTCTGAGTTCCAGCCAGCACTGATTTGCTGCCAGAGACAGAAACTGTGGGGATGGAGGGGAAAAGCCTCAGGAATCTTTATTTGGACTATTCCAGGCCATGTTCCCGGTGGATCTGCCTGTTCCCAGAGTTCTCCTGAGATCCCTGAAATCAGATTTCCTGTCCTGGCTGCAGGAGCAGGCTGTGTGTTTGCAGGATCCACCCCGTGCTGAAATGGGGTGAAGGAATTCGGGGGCGTTGGGCGTCTCCTCTTTTGGCTGAGCTGGACGAGTGTGGCTGGGATTTGTAACCACCAGAGCGCTGCTGTTCAGATTCCCAGCAGTCTGGGAGAAGAATTCCTGGCCACAGCCCTGGGAATGAGGGAAACTTTGGGGTAAAGAACCCTGGGGCGTGAAGTCCCCCTGGAGGACTCTGCTTTGCCCTCAGGGGTGAGACCCTCAGAGGTTCCACAGAACCCTCCCGGGGCTGGCAGCAAATCCTGCAGGGACTCTGGGATGCGATAACTTGGCAAGGAAAAACCCAGCAAAAGGAATCTGGAGTTGTTTGGAGGCTCTGCTGCTCAGGACTCAAAGAGGGGCTGAGCAGCACAGGGAGATTTCTCGTGTGGTTTTAATGGAATCGTTGGGAACATCAGTGCTGCTGCTGCCCGAGCTCCTGAAACCCCTGAGTGCCCAGCCAGGCCCCGTGGGGTGGCAGGGACAAGGTGCAGTGCTGGATCTCTGAGGTACAAGCAGGATTTTCCCTGTGGGAAGGGCTCCAGGTCAGGCAGAGCGGGAAGAGGAGAGAATTCCAGAGGAGTTTGCTGGCAGAGCATTGTTCTGCTGGGGCTTTTTTTCCCTTTAAAGAGTGATTTAATTGCTTGTGAATTAAGGTTTTTTCCGCTGGATTACTGCTGTCAGTGGATTTCATAAACCACAACCTCTGGCCTGCACCCCCTCTCCAAGGCTGGCACAAACCCCGAGCTGCTTAACCATGACATAATTGTCACCTACGTCACTGTTGTCACTGTGCTGTGACCGCCTCTGGCACTGCTGCCACTTGGAAATGTCACAAACTGCCACCACAGGCCCTGCATCATTCCAGGATCCTCCACAGGCTGGGCTCTGCTTGCTGAGAACCCTTCGGTGCCCCGTGTGCCTGTGCGTCGGTGCCTAAACCCCTCCGAGGCAGCGCCAGAGCTCGGAATCCTTCAGAAAGAATTCAGAACGGGGCCTCTCCCCATAAATAATTAGAAATAAAAATGTGCCAAGCGCTCTGGAGCTGGCAATAATTCCATTTTCGCGTGACTCGGGGTGGGATGGTGACAACCCACGGGGACAGCCCAGGAACCGTTCTGCAGGGGCGACAAAACCCACTTGGAATTTTCTCTTTTCCCCCTTTACCTCTGTTTCTGTCAGAGGATTGTGTCGGAGTCGGTGCTTTGCTGCTGTTTCCCTGGCAGCTTCCCTCCTGCCCAGCTGCTCACAGGAGTTTTTGGGGTTTTATGATGATGTTTTTGGTGTGGTAGCAGTGACTCTCTAGAAGCCAATGATGAGGAGACTTTCTCAGGTTTGCTCCTTTCTGGTTTTTCTGCTCCTGGAGATTTTCCTTTCGGGTTGATTTTTGCAGTGTTTTTTTTGCTGTCCAGCTCTGATAAAAGTGTCCTTCCAGCCCCCAGCCCTCCAGTGCCACCTTGGACATTCTGGGGATGGAAATGTCGCGGCTCCTGTGCTGTGTTCCCATTCCCTTTCTTTTTCCTCCCTTTCTTTTTCCTCCCTTTCTTTTTCCTCCCTTTCTTTTTCCTCCCTTTCTTTTTCCTCCCTTTCTTTTTCCTCCCTTTCTTTTTCCTCCCTTTCTTTTTCCTCCCTTTCTTTTTCCTCCCTTTCTTTTTCCTCCCTTTCTTTTTCCTCCCTTTCTTTTTCCTCCCTTTCTTTTTCCTCCCTTTCTTTTTCCTCCCATGTTTAACTCCCTTTTTTTTTTCCATTCATGGCTTTTTCCCTCCTCTTTTCAATGGCATGCAAGTGGAATTTTCAGATAATCCCTAAAATTAATCAGTGCAATGAGGCCACTTTACAGGGTGGGTTTGGCTTGTGGATGCAGAAGGGATGCATTGACAGGGGGTTGAAGCTTTGGGCTGAAATGCAGCGGGTTCGGGTCTGATTTTATAAACTTTAACAGTGACCTGAGGCAAAGAGGCTTCCCTGGGCTGGGCCTGGATGAATCTGAACCAGGTGAATCTCCCTGGCCTGTGCCACTGCTCAGCCCCGGGATAAATCTGCCTTTCCAGCACTATTTCAGGGAGCTGGCTGTGAGTGCCAAAGGTTGTGTTTAAATTAGAGCTCAGTTAAAATGTTTTATCGGCGCTGGTGGCCACGGCTGTGTTTCTGCAAGCTCTGGAAAACGCAGGCAACACCGGGGTTTGCTCTTTATTTGACCTGGAAGGCGTCCTGAGGAGTCCACAGTCAGCTGCTCAGGGGAGCTCTGGCAGTAAAACGTTCAGAAAACGGGGAATTTGGCGATTTATGGCAATATTTTCATAGGGCGTTTGTCAGGTTTAGGCCGCGTGTTTGAGTTACTGACAGAAGCTGCTGCTGGGGTTGGTTTTTGTGCTAATGGGCTGTAAAATCTCCCTTTGCCGAGGCACAAAAAGCCTCTGCACACAGAAGTGCCCCAGCCCTGGGGTCCAGGTGGTTCTTAGGTTAAAGCTGCTGGGCCAGAGCAGAGGAATTCTTTATGGTCAGAGGGGACAAAACCTTTCCTCACCCATTCCCGTGCACGGGGTGGGGTTGTTGGGGTGTCTGTGCAGGGCCGGGAGCGGGGCCCTGCTCCCTGGGGGTCCCTGAGCTCGGGATACCCCGTGATGAAATCCCAAACTGGGATATCTGTCCTGTTCAGACATTCCAGTCCTGAATCCGCTCCGAGCACTGCCGTGCTTCCCTCAGGAGGGGCTGGAGATGCTGCTAAGTGTGGGTGCGATGAACGCTCAGGGAAAACCCCTCAGCAAGCGCTGATCCTTTCCCAGAGGGGCAGAATCCATCCCATTATCCCCGATCTCGGAGTTACCAGGAGGAAAGGAAAGGCAGCCACAGCCCGGGGTGGAGGTGCAGGGCTTGGGACCACCCTAAAGGAGCCCAGGGCTGGCAGAGCTGTGGGTCCAGAGCTCAGGAGCAGCCTCGGGGCTCTCCCGGGGCTCTGGGGCTCTTCCTTGCAGCAGTTCCAGCAGGATTTAGCCTGGAGTTGTCTCCAGGCTGTGCAGGGGCAGGCAGAAATTGAGGCTGTCCCCATTTCTCGGGGTGTTCAGGGTGTGGAACCCCTCGGGGAGGCTCCTGGGCTCTTTGATCGCCGGTGATGGAGCTGGGCTGGGGAACCTGAGCCCCCGAGCTGGAGGTGAACCTGGCCGGCCTGAGGATGCTGAGGCTCGAGGTTTTGGGGGTTTTTGCTGCGTTACACAAAATGGGAATGAAGGGATCAATGTGTTCAGCAATCCCTGAGGAAGGGCAGGATCGTCCCCATTCCCTGGGCATGAGCTCGGGGTTGGGCCCAGCCCTGAAAATCCCAATTCCTGCAGCTGCTCTGCCCTCGAACTCTTGGTTTTGTTGTTATTTTTCCTCTCTCTCTCCATGTTCCCATTCAAAGCAGCGATGCTGTGGGAGGAACGAGGGGGATGAGCACAGCTCTGGATGCAGAACTAATTATTGTCCTTAAAGGAGATAAAAAGGAAAATCGAGTGCTTGTCCAGGCCCCTTTTATCTGTACCAGGAGCCAATTACTTAATTCAGGATGAAATTGAGTCTGGGCAGTATCAGAGCAGTGAAAAGCTGCCCTGGTAACATCTGGTCTGAAAATTCATCTCTGGATCTGGATCCATTTTATTCTCATTACTCTGAGAGGATATTTGGCATGTACAAATTAAAACCAATTAAAACACTTGTTAATCTCTTAAATTGTTATTTATTCATAACAATTTAAATTGCTGTTGCTTGTAATTTAACTAATAATTTCATTTTAAATAATTTAAATAATCACTGAACTTAATTTAAAGCTGAAGAATGTCTGTAGGAATAAATTGCACGAAACAGTGGTTTCATGAATAATATGTCAAAAGTCAATCAATATTTAGGTTTCAGAGCTCTGTTAATGGATGGTGATATTAAAAAAAAAAATAACAACCCTCTTGAAGCACTGAAATTTCCTCCTGGTTTGAACCCCTGTGACAGGGAAGCTTTGCCAGAAGCCTGGAAACAATGCCCTTGATTTTACACCTTTGAGGCACAAAAGCACCTGTAATATTAAAGGATCAAGTAAAGAAGAAATTCCAGAGTCAGTGGGAAGGAATTTGCTGATAAAAACGCGCCTCGTGGAGGGTTTGTGACGGGCAGGATGTTTCCTGCTGCACTGAGCAGCAGCCCCGGAATATCAATGATATTTATGAGGAGTCGGGAGCTCTTCCCCCGACACCTCGGGGACGACGGCGCCGCAGCACCGGGTTCTTTGTAAACTCTTTAATGGCAACAATTTTCTAAATCAAAGCAATCTGCGCTTCCCCATTTACAATTTCATTTCCAAGCACTAAAGCCTCATAAAAGGGTTTACAACGCGGAGTCTTTGGCTGCTGTGAAGTTATCCAGCAGTGGTGCAGTGGCATTATCTTCAGTGGAGTATTTTATCTTTAAAATTATAAGGATTTGTTCTGCTCCCTTTTATGCAGAAATAGAATGCTAACAGATGCAAAGTTTATTTTTAAACTTGGCTAGGGGCTGAAAAAGCACATTTAGTGGAAGGTGTCATTTGGTGCTCTGAATATATTTCAGACTCTTAATAGTAAAATGTTTCAAAAAATTACAGAGCTGGTCCTTTCTGTGGTGGGAGGTGCCACCGAGGGTGGACACAGAGAGTTCCCCTCACATTCCCTTCCAGGGCTGCCCTTTCCTGCATGGATGTTGCTGGAGGAGCAGGTTATCATTAATTATTATTATTAATGAGTAGGAGAGGTGTGAATGCTGCCATCCCTTCCTGGCTGCCCTCGAGGTGCTGCCTCAAGATGTGCAGCTCTGGGTGTTCCCGGAGGGGATTTTGGGCAGGAAAGCAGCACTTTGGGAGCCCCACCTGGGATTATCTCCCTGGATTTGTGCTGCCCGGGGCAGGGCTGTTCCCCACAGAGCACCTTCCAGTGTACCAAGCCTGGGTATAAACACGGGATTTTCCCAGAGGAACTTCCACGATCTCATTCCAGAAAACCCTTTCCCCGTATTGAGCTGAAATCTCCCTTTAGGAGAACTTGCTGCTTTCCTGGGGAGGAGGCTGCACCCTTGGCTCCTGGCCCCAGCTCTCTGCTCTGCTGGCATGGGAAGCTCAGGGAATCCTCTCCAACCCTCCCTTGGCATCTCCCAGAACTCGAGGGGGTTTCTGCCCGGGGGAGTCGCTTTCCAACGTTCCCGTGAGCAGGAACACGGAAATTTGGGCGCTACAGCAACGCCTCCAGCTCATCCCTGCCAGGCTGTGAGCGAGTGCCTGATGCAGGTGTCACAGGGAAGGGAGGCTTTGTGCCTGCAGCTCGTCCCCAGCCCGGCTGCTCCCTCCTCCCCACAGCTGACAGGGTGCTTTTAAATTGTGTGTCGGGCTTCGGGAAGGTTTTGACGAGCACAAACAGACCCGAGCTGGAGCTGTGTTTACTCTCACCCCGAGCACGGATTAGGGCGTGAACAGGTAAATAATTCCTCCCAGTAACCCTCCTTCCTCCCTCCGAGGGCCTTGCCGGGAGTTCTTTCCCTGGAACAGGAGTTTTTCCGCCCTGCCTGACCTTGTGGGGGAGGCAGGACCGTGTCCATCCCCTCTGCACCTCCCTGGTGGGCAGCCTTAAATCTTCATTCCGGCTTTTAGGAGGAAGCCGTGAGTGTGCAGGTGTGGAGCTGCTGTTGGTGGAGCTGACGAGGACGGATGGGAGCTCTGGGGACACGACCTTGTGTCGGCTTTCAGTCAGAGCTGGAACTCAAACCCCCGGGGCTCACCTTCTGCAGGTGATCTCAAACATTAAAGGTGTCCCCCAGGTACGGCCAGGCTGAAGGATGGGAAGGGTTTTCTGAGGTGTTGTGGGGTTTTGGGGGTTGTGGTTTTTTTGAATGGCAGGGGTTGGTCTGGGGGTTTGAGAGCAGGTGCACATTAATTGATTTTTCTTTACTCCTGTAACATTTTTGGTGCCATTGAGGCTGGATAATGTCACGTCTTGAGGTTAAATAATGACTGGAAATGGACAGGAGTGCTGATTGGCCACGGTGGTGAGGGGACAGTGAGTGACAGAGTCACTGGAAAGGGCATTTCCCAATTCCAGCAGATTTCAGGAGCCTGGAGCGGGGCTGTTGTGGCTGAGCTGGTGATGGGACTGTCTGAGATCATCCAGCCTGACTGGGCTGTGACAAGATAAACCCTCATGGAGAGATTAAGGAGTGAGGGAGATGTGCTTTGCTGTCCTTATCAACCCCTCATTTCCAGGCTTTAACACTCTGAGGATTGAAGTTCATCCTCAGGGAGAAAAATGGTGGGATCAGTTTGGACTAAGCCCATCTTTGTCCGCTCTAAGAGCTCCTGAGTGGGATTTTAAATAGAAAATGAGCAAAACAGGGAGTTTGTCAAACCCCTGGGGTTTATTTTAAAAGCTTTTTAAAATTTTCTTTCTTAAACCCAGGCTGTGGCAGGCCTGGGGTGTGGTTCTGGGCTTGGCTGGAATCAGAGCTGAGGGCGATGCTGGCATTCCTTGGGAGCCTGACTGTGCCCAAATCCTACGATTTGTCTGGTTTAGTGCAGAGTCTGCTCGTTCCAGCCAGTGCTGGCTGAGATTTTCCCGTCTGTGCCTCTCCAGCTGCACCAGCCGGGTCAGGTGTGTGCTGTCCCCACCCATCCAACGGGAATTTTTATTTATCACCTCTCAGTTACTTGGGAAAACGCTGCCGTGGGTCCCGTGAGCTGCTGGAGCTCCACAAAACACAGGGAACCCAGCACAGGTTCGTTGGAGGGTGTGGCAGAAACCTCACAGAGACTCCAAATGAACTTCAGTCACTTCGGATTGATGGAAATTATTGGTTATAAATAACAGTGACCCCCAGAAAACCAAGGGGAGCTGCAGGGAATCAGTGCAGGAGATCCAGATTTTCCTCACGTCCTTGCCATGGAGTCATCCCGAGGCTTCTGCCCCAGCCCTGTCAGGGAATGCAGAGTGTGCGTGGTGGTGATTAAAGCTCGGTGTTAATTGTGGATCCCAAACAGGAGATAAGGAGAGAGGAACACTCAGCTGTCAGCTCCCATCCCCTGGCATATGGTTCCATTAAGATAAAGAAACAAAAGGTGATTTATAGTAACAGATGGGCTTGAACTCTTTCTGGAACTGCTGAATACTTTTTTAATTTTTAATTTACAGTGACTCTTTCATACGGCATTGAACCAACTCTTCTGTCGTGTTCTTTTAGAATCCACGGCCAGGGAAAATGTGGGTGAGGGACTCAAGCACAAAATGTGGGTGAGGGACTCAAGCAGGATCTTTGTGTCTGCCCCGCACCTGCTGAGGGATGGAGCAGGGAGGGCCTGGGCAAAGCTGGAATTCTGGAGCTGCAAGCCAACAGGAATGAGGGTGGAAGTGCAAATCCCGCTGGAAAAGCTCCAAACCCACCTCTTAGAGCATGGATGGTGCAGAAATTAGCTCAGATCCGGCCGTGGTTTTGTCACCACATCCCACAGCTTTTGCTCTGGCTGCTCCATGTGCAGATTCCTCGCTGGAATCCCCAAATCTCCAGCAGCTGATGCCGTGTCTGAGAGCCAGACACAGAGGGCTGGACTGGGACAGGGCTTTAATCTCCCAGCTAGGGTCTGGAATTGCCGTCCCTGCAGGCTCAGTCCTGCCAGGGGACAGGGACTGTGCCAGGAAAACAAAACTGGAGTTGGATCTCCTTCCCTCAGGGCCTTGAGCAGCGCAGGGAGGAGCCTGCAAGGGGCTCCAGGATATCCAAAGCAGTGCTGCTTTTTCCTTTTTTTCATTAAAAATAAACCTGGTGAGGGATGGAAAAAGCATGGATGTGGGCTTGGAAAAGGCCGGGGAAGGCTGACAGGGAAGCTCTGCAGGTGTGGATGCCTGGGAATGATTCCAGCCCAGTCTGGGAGTGCTGGAGGCCGTGCTGGGGTTCAGGAGGGGACGCGGGGGGTGCTCTGCAGGGACTCTGCTCAGGTTGGGGTGTTTGGCCCTTTCCTGCCTTTCTGGAGGAAGTGCTTTTCCTTCAGGGATGTTTTGGAGTCGTCTCTCCGTGGGCTGGGGGTTGTTGAGCTCGGGCTGTCGCTCCCGTGCCACCCTCGCTGGGGAATGCCGGGACACCAAAGCTGTCACACGCCTGAGGGTCCCTGTGTGTGGTGGGGCACAACTGCAGTGCCTGGAGGGCTCAGGGTATTCCCCAGTGCCTGGCAGAGGGATCCTGCTGTCCTGAAAGCACCGGTGCCCTTGGGCCCTTCCCGACCCCAGTGCAAGGTCCTAAATTTAAGGATGAGAATGGAGAAGCGGGGAGAGGAACGTGGCCACAGCACGAGCTCTGCAACTTGAATTAAACTGAATTTACTTGAGCCCTGGCAATGGGGAGCTGCTTATCTGTCTGGGAGAGGGTTAGTGTGGATCTGGGCTAATCGGGAACAGAAGAGAGCAGGGAGGATCAAACCCTCCCAGCCCTCCGTGGACAGGGAGCTGCAGCAGCTGCAGGTGGCACAGAGGCCCCACCAGGAGAGGGAAGGATGAAGACACCAATTCTGAGTGCACAAACCCTGCAGGAAGGAAAAACCTCCAGGCTGGAGGAGCTGGAATCGGCAGGAGGAGAAGCAGGGAAGAGGGAAGGGCCGGGAAGCCACGCAGTTCCTCTGGCTGGGGAGAAGGAAGGGCTTTGTGTGAGTTCCTGCAGCTCTGGCAGCTCCTTAATTCCGGGGAAATGGCCCCAAAGCCGCTGAGGTGTGGAGGATGTTTCCAGGTGCCTCGTTAGGAGCTGTCTGGGTTAAATGCTGATGTTCTCTGGTGTAAATCCAGCTCTGCAGCTGGGCATGGGAGTGTTTGGAATGCAGTTAATGCACTCTGGCTGCTGCGTGAGTCTGAGGGGGGAAAAAGGGATAATTTCCAGTGGGACAGTTGTAATTTCGAGCATCACTCTCCCGAGTACAAAATCAATAGCTCTTCCTTGACGAGGAGCAGGCTGAAGTTTCCAGCTGGCAGAGGAAGGCAGCTTGGAGCCGCTCCCTGACACTCCAGCAAAGCCCCTGGGTGGTGTCAGCGGTGAAACAGCCCCGAATTCCATGGACAGCCGGGGATAAATGAGGATTGTTCAGTTTTGTTGGATCACCACCCCTTCTCCCATTGCCGGGGAGATGTGGGACCCCCTTTCCCCATGAGAGAACAAGAGATCAATCCTCCCGTTGCAGAGCTGGAGCAATAAATAAATGTTTTAATTGAGCAGGTACCGAACTGCCCTGGCAGTGCCTCCATCCCCTCAGCCAGCTGGGACCAGCTTTGGCTGCTTCCAAACAGCACCAGAATCCAGGAATGGGCTTTTTTCTGGGATAGAAACTACAGCTGCCTTTGGAAGACCAAAACCCACCCCCCCTCCCCAAACCAGGAATTGTGTGGATAGTTCAGGAAATAATTGAAAGTTTCCCAACTGTTGTTGAGTTCACTGTGTGTTAGTTGGGCCCAGGAGAACACCCACCAGCTCCTGCAGTTGATTATGCAAATCGGGATAAATATGTGAATACCTATTCCAACTTTTTATCCTCTGCAATCTAATGTCTCCCCTGACACAATACTCTCAAATTATCTTCAGTGAGTAATGACTTGCATTTAGCATTTTATACCAAACTGTCATATAGATCATTTTCTGTAATACTTTACATAAATTAGGAATCCTCCCCCATGGAATGTGTGTGGCTGCCGGAGAGGTTTTTTACAAGATTAAAAGTGCAAACAACACAGTTCCGGTGTCGTTTGGAAATCCGTGAACAGAGCAAAGTGGGAAGAGGGGAGGTTACAGTAAATTACGGTGCCATCAGTCAGAGCCCTGCGGGGAACCATTTGGCTTTCCCAAAATGTGATCGTTGCCTTTGCTGGGGCGGGCTGGTGGCTCGGGGTCATTATCCTGTTAATTGTTATTCCCTGGCCCTGTCTGGGTGCTCCTGAGCTCACCTGCTTGGCCGAGGCGGGTTTGGGGTTCCATGGGGTGGAGGGGATGATCAGAGCACCCTGAGGGAGCTCCAGGGGCTGGGGTGGAGCCGCTGGGAGCAGCTGTGCTGGGCAAACTGGAGGTGCCACCCCTGCCGATGTGAGCGCTTGCTGGGAACGGGACCCCACCAGCCGGTATTTTTCCCCAAACGGGCTAAATGTGGCTGAATCATATGTTCCTCTGAGAGGCAGTGGGATTTTTGTTTCCTGTAATTATCATTTTAGCAACTTTCAGCGCCAGGCTAAACTCCACTGCTCATTTTCCCCGCCGGGATCCGCGCTGTGCCGAGCGGGGCTGGCGCTGCCCTGCTGGACCTGCAGGGTTTGGGGCCATCCCAGCCCCACCTGGAGCTGCCAGCAGCCCCAGAGCTGAATTATTTCATTCCAGGTGCGTCAGGGCTTGTCAGGAGGCAGTGAAAAAGGCCTTTGCGTGCCTCATTTTGGCACTAATGAATATTAAAGGCAGCAATTCTTGCTGCCATCCTTCCCCTGTCGCTGTCCCTTAACGGCTCCCCACTGCTGTCCGGGCAGGAGGAGGGCGTTTATTGCCCGCTCTGTCACCGGCACAGGTGATATTTCACAGGGACAACGCAGGTGCCATAAAAGGGGAGTTTTAGGAAACAAACAGGGCCAGGCCGCCCGAATTCTCCCCAGGGCGGCCGTGTTTTGCTTTCCCTGTTTATGTCGCTACAGAGGAAGAGATAAAAATTTTATATTGCTTTTAGCAAGAGATAAAAAGTGCTGTGAGTGTGACTGTTGTCCAGGGGACAGGGAAAAGGGGGAATGACAAGAGCTTTAGGTGGTGCAGCTCCCGGGGTTGGGATGGTGTCCTGCAGTTCCAGGGTTTGGGATATTCTGCAGCTCCAGGGTTTGGGATCCTGTCCTGCAGCTCCAGGGGCTGGGACATTGTCCTGCAGCAGGGACAAGGTGAATTTACCCTGGAATTTATTCCTCCCCTGGAATAAGCCCTCTTCCCCCAGCTCAGTTCATATTTTATTAACCACATGTCGTGGCCCAGGTTCAGCTGCAGCAGGGCCCACGGGGAGGGGAGAGCAGAGAGCAGAGCAAGTCCCTGACCCAGGGGCTGCAGCTCCAGCAAATTGGTGTTTTCAGGCAGGAGTCGCCCGGCAGGCTCAGGGTCGGTGGCTGCAAAGTGCAGGGGACACGGGGGCACTCCTGATTTTTGATCAGGTCTGACACCCCCAGCTCCTCTCCTGCCTCGGCCTTTGGAACACGAAGTCCCTGCTCAGCGGGTTGGGGGCGAGGTTATCCAGACACGGCCAGGAGCCACCAGCAGGCTCCTCTTTGGCCTCCTTTTTATGTTTTTTTTCTTCAAAATGCACTTTTTTCACTCCCCAGACGATGCCACTGCCAGTCAGAGAGTCATGCTCAGGTGAAAATTCCCGTTCTTGAACTGAGAAGGAGCAGGCAAGAGTAAGATCGTGTCTATTCCAAGCAAAACCAATTTAAAATCCAGAGTTTCAAATTGAAATGGGATAAAAATGAGAAAGATGAGATTTGTTACTCAGTTACTCTTTGACATCAGAGTCACTCGCAGAAGGAACAGTCCATTGTTGCCTTAAAAACCAGATTTGATTCCGTTTGTATTTGAGGATTTTTATTGTAATTATGTGGAATTTCTCTGCCTCGCTCTTAGAAGCTCCAGCCAGAGACCAGCAGGACCTCATTAAAGATTGCTGAACAGGTTTTTTTCCTCGTTTTGCTGCTTCCCTACTGCTCCTTTTATTCCTTTTCCCTCTGGTGCTCGTCAGTGCGGCTGTTGTGTTGTGCATTACTGCGCAAAACAGGGGAGCACGTGGGGAATAAAAAGTTCTCCTTGAAGCCTCCACAACCTCGGATAATTTATGGATGGGATCTGCCAGCGAGCCCAGAACCAGGCAGTTCGTGTTTTCAAAGGCTGTGCTGCATCCTGGTTATGCAATTCCAGACAGGGAATCTTTCATCTCTGCCCGGGGGAGGGACGGGAGCTCTTCCCCTGGGCTGGGGGATGCTCACCAGCTGTGGAAATCCCGTGGATAAGGGATATTCCTGCTGCCGCTCCCTCCTTTGGCCTGTTCCCTGTGCTGTGCCGATGGATAAAACTCTGCCACAGCCCCACAAGGAATTGCCACCTCCAGCCTGGAATTCCGAATGGGATTTTCCCAGTGAAGCCGTTGCTGCCCCGTGAGCAGGTTGTGGTTGGGGTGTTTTAATTCCAGGGGGAAAGAGGGATTTAATCTGCCCTCGCAGCCCCTCCTTGCAAACCCAAAAGGCTGCTCCTCCCCTCTTCATTGCAAACTCCAGGCTTTGGGATTCATATCCCAGCACTGGAAATATTGGACGTACCTGACAGTGAATTGTTGCTTGGCTGGGCTTTTCTGGGTTTCCGAGTTCTCCTGGAATGAACCCCTGACCAGAGAGCGCTTGGAAGATCCAACCTCTGAGCATCCTTTTTTCCTCTTTCACTTCATTTTATGGCCAGATTTTATACCACCATAAGGAAAACTTACTAAATATTCACCATCCAGTGGGCATTAGTTAAAAACCAGATCAACGAGGAGGTGACCAGAATGGAAAATCCTCTCAGCCCTCTAAGAACCCCTGCAGCAGAACCCCTTCTCCTGCCCAAGCTGCTTAATTCAGACACGGGGATTTCGTGGGGATTTTTTTTCCCCTCGATATTATTCTTAATTAGCCCTCAAAAAACGAGACAGGATGTGCCTTTTGGGGCTCAGCTCAGCCTAATTAACAGTGTATTCCACCAGATTTTGGGATATTACTGCTCTGCTGCTTCTCCCCGTAAGACACACATCCCTTGTTTGTGTAGTTAAGACTCCATAAAGCCATAAAAAGGGCTGTATTTTGAACTCCAGAGTTTTCATACCCCTTTTAGTGCTGGAAATGGAGCAGCAGGGAGGTTTGGGCTGAGAGTCTGAGGCCATGGCAAGGAGCTGTGCCTGGAGATCCATCCCCAGGATCACGGAGCGTTTAATCCCAATGGAAGGCATTTATTTACCAAATTAAAAGCCCAGCCTGGGTGGTATTTCAGCATATTTTATCGACTCCTGTTCACTAAAGCCCTGCCTGATGGAGGATGATGGATGAGCTGGTGGCTGGGCTTTGGCAAAGGTGGAATTCATCTGTGCTGATTTATTCTGATTGATTCTCCTCGCAGAGACAAAACTGCTCCCGGTGTGCCCGGGGGGTCTGAGCCCAGGGGACCCCAAGGCTGGCAAGGTCTGTCCCTGCTGGGCTGGCTCAGGGTGGGCACTGGGACGGGGCTCGGGTTTAATGTCCAGCCCAGTGCTAGAGGCAGTTCTGGATGTCCGTAAATCCCAAGATTTGTTTATTTGGTTCCTGACTTAAATAAGACACAAAACTTCACACCGGGGGGGGGGGCTGGCTGTAATTTCTGTGCTGGTGTGATTTATGGTTTGTGCTCAAATACCCAGCCCAAGGTCACCTAAATGCTGGCTGAGAGCACCCAGAGTGTGACACGCCTGGGATTTGGGGTGGGGAGGCTCTGATCAAGTCGGGCTGTTTGTGTTTGATTAGATCCTGATGGAGAACGGTGCTGGCTGTGCCCACGGGTTGTGTTTCTCACAAGAGACAATGGGAGTTTTGTGATGAGGAAAATGACTTTAAAATGTCAAAACACTGCTCTGGGAAGGCCTGATGATGTTGATGACATCCAGGGCTTGTTTTCTGAACTCGTGTATTTAAGTTCACACCGCTCATTTTAGCACGTGGGCAAGAGCAAAGACGATCTCATTTTTACACTGAGCGTGTCTCATTTGTACCTGTTGATTTCTCAAGATCCAGAATGAAAGACGTCTGGATGGAGTCTAAATGTTCTTAGATCTTCTTAAAAATCTATAAACCACACGTTAAGCACACGTGAGATCTATCACTGCCCTGTTCCTTGATGCTTTCAGATCTTTTTAATGAGTCTTTTTTTATGGAAATGCAGATTTTTATCTCTGTGTTGTTTATCTCCTCCTCGTTTCCAGCATCAACCCTTGCCGTGATTTTGGCTATTTCCTGCAGCTCATGATCTCATAAATTCCTGTTCAGGCACTGCTGTTCCCTGCAAGACGAGATCAGAGCTGTCAGACTTGACAAATAAATCTTCAAGTCTTGGAACAAAAGGGCTCTGAGTCCCCGAGCAGGCTGTGAGCAGGGGTTAATAATGCTGCGAGAGGATGACTCAAGCAGCAGTGAAGTAACAAGTGATTTTATCATCCTGCAGATATGAAAAGGATATTGTTCACAGGGCATTGGAGCAGGGATCTTGAATAATTCCATGCTCTTTCCAGAGCTTTTCCTGTAACAGATGAGCAGAGGGTGCAGCTGGCAGGGCAGAGCCCGGCTGGGGCTGTTGGCTGCACCCCCGGGGTTCTGCAGGGTCTCAGGGGGGCTGGCACATCCCAGAGGTGCTTCTCCTTCCCTCCCAATGCTGGAATTTGCTCAGAGGAGCAGTTTGAGGTGGAAGGGAGCAGGTTTCCATCCTGGGGCAGTTCTGGGGGGGGGTAAATGAGGGATGGGCTGGGATGAGTTCTCAGTGTTCAGGGAGTGCCTGGTGAGGATCCCTGCTCAGCAGCCTGTCCCTGCCAGAGGCACGGCCCCAGCGATGTTCCCGAGGCTCTTTAGGACCAGTTGGCGTTTAGAGATGAATCCCTCGACACTTTGTTCTGCCTCCGAACAAAGCCCGGCGATGCCTTTGTGTCTGACAGGCCGTCGGAGCTGATGAGGGAGGGCTTTGTACATTATTAATAACGCGATTGGCACCCGTGCAGTTGCTCTCTGCTCTCGGCTCCCAACATGAAACGCGGGAGCGCGTGTTGCTCTGGCAGAGCTGCTTCCCTGAGTGACGGAGCGCTGAGGGCTCCCAGCCCCAGAACAGATTTGCCCCCCTTTGCTGGAGGTGTTTGTCTCCCTGAAGGCCTCGCGTACCAGGGGTTGCGTTGTTGCGTCTCTCTCTTGTTCCCTGCCGTGCCTGATCAAGGGGATCCAGCTGGGAAGCAGCGGGAATTTGAAGTTTGCCAGCACGGACGCGTCGCAGGGAGCCCAGCCCGTTCCACCAGAGCAGCTCCCCGCGCTGCTGAGCCCGCGGGGGAGGCACAGGGAGGGCTCAGGTTGGCTCCAGCTCTCCCTCGCGTGTCTGAACCGAATCCCGCTCAAGAGCTGAATATTCCCTCGGGGGTGACAGCGTTCGGGGGGGGGGTCAGACACCCCCGGCACTCCCGGAAAGCAACCCCCAGGTTCAGCAGGCTTGGCAGAGGAGCCCAGCACAAGCTGCGAGTCAAGCGTGTGCTTCAATCTCATTGACTTTTTAAAAGCAGTCTGAGAGTGCTCCGAGCTAAATGGGAGCCTCGGTGCTGCCTCGCTGCCACCGGCTGGGGGTTATTTTTAGCTGCTCACACAGCACCGGGAAAGGGAAGGTTCCAGACAGGGTTTGGATGGTGCAGGAGGAGCCGAGCCAGCCTCACCTGCAGGCGGGTGCGGCAGCAAACTGAGCCCGGGAGAGAGCATCGGGAAAACAGGGATGGGGTGGGAATACAGCAGGGTGTAAACATGCCGCTGCTTCACGTGGGGAATGGCGGAATCGGGAAGATTGTTGGATCAACAGCCTGTTCTCCATCCCAGCTGGGCCGAGCTGCAGCGGGAGCAGCTCCCAGAGGAGTTGGCTCCTCACCCATCACTGAGGGCTGACATTTATTACACCCAATAAAGCCCCGCGTCTCCCAGCACTGAGGAGCTCCACTTAAACATCATGTTCGGGGAGCTTGAAAGGAGATGGATTTTAATGTCAAACTCCGTAGTTTTTGACATGCTGGGGGAAAAAAAAAATGGGAGTGTTGTGGGATGTTATTGCTGCTTTTTCTTCTGAGAGCAGCTGGTGAGTTGTGAGAGCGCAGAGGTGGCCGCTCACCCTCTTCCCCTGCCCTGTTAGGGATGAATAAAAGCAGATTTTTCATCAGGTTTCCAGCTCTGGGTGTTATAAAAGTCCACGGCATTCAGTCCCAAGGTCTGTATTCCGCATTTCTGAGCCATTCTGGGTTCAGCCTGTGGGTTGCATTACAGGGAGCCACGCTGCCTCTCCAGCCATCAGCCTCCGCTTCCAAATTGGAATATTCCTGCTCCTAATGGCACGAAAACCTCTGCAAATGGGTGCTTGTTCAACATAAAAATTACCAGCAATTTGAGGATAAGTTATGGAGGATGTAATGCCTTGTATTGCAAGGAGCGTGGTTCGGGAAAATTGAAGTGTGAATTGGAATCTGAAGGGGCGGCTTTGTTCTCTGCCAGGAGTTCAGTCCTGACCAGGACCCGAGGAAAATCACTGCCCTTCCTTCCCCAGAGCCTTTTATCTGCTGGAAAAGCTGTTTGGGTCGTGGTGTTCCCTTTCCCACGCAGAAAAGAAATAGAGGTTGTTAGCTGAGCAGTAGCAGGGGAAATTCTGATTTCATGGAGTCCAGAAAAAAAGAAGAAAAAGCGAAAATATTCCTTTAGAAATCAACCCAAAATGTCGCCCTCAAAGTTTCTTCCAGTCTTAGGGGATGAATGAGGTGTTCTCAGGATGCTGGGCTGGCCCTTCCTGAAATGCTGAAGCGAAGGGGGCCGGTGTTCCCTGACCCCACAGGCAGGGATTTTTCCCATCAGTAACTGCTGGAGATCCCAGAGCTGGTGTCACCCGCAGGCCCCTTCGTGGAGATCTGGAAAATTCCGTAGAATTTTGTAGACTTCGTAAAAAAACTTGTAAAAATCTTGTAGAGGTTCTGTGAAAGATCAGAAACTGCAATATTGGGTAAATTTGCTCGAAACCAGGCTGAAAATGGGGAAATTTGTGGAAGGGGCAGGTGGGACACTGGGGAGGGCTTCGGTTTGAGGGGAGGGAGGGCAGGGGTGGGTGAGTTTGGGTTCTCCAAGGTGTGCACGTGGCGGCCTGGGGATTTCAGTGCAGGGAACGCGGCTGGGAAATGGGGATCCTTTGGGATCCAGATCCCCCCGTGCGTGTTTGCAGCACGAGTCCCTCTGCAGAGCCGGCAGCTGTAAATCCGCCGGGTCTTTAACATGACAAAAGCAGCCCCAGCCTAAAATGCCCTTCTCCGTGAGAAGCAGCGTGGAGCAGGATATGGAAAAGATGTCTCACAAAGTAGCTTGTGATTCAGATGGAAAATGTCAGGTTTTGAAAATTATTAATCTTTGTGCTGCACAAAACTGTCAGCTGTAGGGGCGTTCGGTGTGGGAGGTTCCTGCGGGAGCGCGTTTCCAAATGGGGTTTTTTTGGGGCTGTTTTTCTCTTTCCCTTTGTTTTTTTTCGGGGATTCTTTTGTTCCTTCCCCCACGGGGGGCTGAGTAAACAGGCAGCTGAAGCTCCTGATCGGGGCAGCAGCAGAAGTGACAGAGAAGGGAGGTGAGGTGGTGACAGCAGAGTCAGGGGAGTGTCACCACCCCGGGCTCTGATTCACTGGGAGGGGAATGGAGCGGGAGGATAACGGGGAACGAGTTAAGGGATGGGTAAACAACTGCCTGGGGGATGGCTCTGGGCAGATTTATGGCAGAAATGGTGTTGGGGTGGGGGATGCTGCCCCAGCCCTGTGCTGGGGATGTCTCAGGTGGGTCTGTCCTGCTCACCCTGGCAGGGTCTGGAGGGGCTCAGCACACTCTGGGCTGGCTTCAGCCAGGAAAGAAGGGGGAAGAATTCCAGGAAAAGCTCGTGGGAGGAAGCCCTGGCTGTGAGGGTGTCCCAGGGGGGATCAGGAGCAGGCAGCGAGGTTTTCCCTCCGTTCCAAACCAGGGGCAGCTCTTGGGGATGGTGGGGTTGGGCTGGGCTGGCTTTGCTCTCCCATTTCATGTGGGATACCTTCGCTTCGGTTGCTTTATCCAAAGTTGTCTGATTGGAAAGGGAAGAGTGAAAGAAGAATTGCAAAATATTCCCTTATTCAAACAACTAACAGCACGGAAATCTGATCGAGTCCTAGTGCAGAAAACAGCTGCTGGGAGCTACAGTAACAGAAATAAATCCAAATGCCTCCCAGGTCTATAACAACATTACAGTGCCGGGATGCTTCGCTGTTTAATTTTAATTGCATGGAGGTCGTGTTTCAGGAGCTTTTTGTAGCTGAATACCCTGAAAAAGCACAAAATGAGCAGCCAGACCTGGCTGGTCCCTGCGTGTGGAACCCAAAACCGCTCCAGTGCCCCCCTCCTTGGTTTGCTGTGTTCAGCTGCTGCAAACACAACATTAAAATGTTTTTTAAATGCCACTTGTTGCTCTGATGGAGTTTACAGAGAGATCTAAAAAATCTGTGGCTCAGTCTCTCTGCATGGGTAGAAAACGTCAATTAATTGGATCTTTCCTGTTGTAAGGGACACTGGGTACTTCAAAAACTGGACAGAAATCCGAATTTGTTTTGTAAGAAAAACCATAAAATTTTACATCCCAAACCGCACTGTTTAACCGCAGATAAAGTTTGTTTCCCCAATCACAATAAAATAAAATTTCAGGATATGAAGGCACATCATTAAATTCAATTTGTGCAAAGTGCAGCAAGGGCTGGAAATACCTGCAGCCAATACACGATTTTGCAGGAATTTGGGAAATCTGGTGTTCTTCTCCTCTAAACTCATATTTAAATGGGGCACTGTATGTTGGAATTATGTCTATTAATACTTAATGGTCCCAATTTTCTCAGCAAGTCGGAGTTACCTGAAGGAGCAGGAAGAGCTGCAGCATTCCTCAGTCCGGTTTTAATGAGCTCATCAGGGATTTAAGGCTCAGTTGTTGAGAATTGCACTGTGATGTCTTACTTGGCCACTGAGTGTCCCTAAATTGTAATTTCATCATTTATTATTGCCGTGGTCTCGAGCTCTCAGCACTGGAATAAAGGCCCTGTTTCTGGAGCTTGGTTTCTCACTCAGCCTGGATGAAATGAAGCTGAATTTCTCTCTGAGCTCCTGTTGTGGGTTTTTTTTTCCAAATGAGCATTTCCATATCGTTGTCTCAGTAATTAAGATTAACTGAGAACCCAGATCTCATCAGAGACACAGCTCTGGGAACAAGGCAGGAATCCACATGAGCAGGTGAAACACGAAATTTTTAATAGGAGAGGAGTTAATGTGGGGAGTCCCCTCCTGCCCTCGTTCATCCTTTTCTCCTGGAAGTTGCGTTTGGGGTTTGATTTCAGCCTGGGAGGAGGCTCAGGGTGAGCTCTGTGCTCTGCAGCCGCTCTGCTGGGCAATAAACGGGATTTTGGGTGGTTCTGGACAGAAATGCTCCGTTCAGGGCTCCTGGGGAGGAATTGTTGGGTCATTCATTGAGAGGCAGAGCAATGTCCCCGGGAGAAGGGGCAGGGCAGGGCAGGGTCATCCCTGGTGTCACTTTGGACACTGAGGGGCTGTGCTGGAGCCCAGGGAGCTGCTGGGTTCCGTGAGGGATGGAGCCTCCTCTTCCCTCTGTTCCTGCTTCTGATCTCCCCTGGCAGCGATCCCAGCCCCTGACCCACCCAGGGCAGCCCCTGGCTCTCATTTCCTCGGTACCCGTGTCCATAAATACAAAACAACCCCGGACGGGCAGTGATTCCCGGCTCCTTCCCCGTGTGTGGAACCGGCTCTGGCTAAAAACAGGGATGTGCAGGAGGGGAAGTTCCTTTTGTGCTGGGAATTGTCCCGGTGCCTGCTTGGGAAGCAGCGATTCCAGCCCCCCAGTCCCTGTTTTCCAGCCCGCAGTTCCCTCCTGGCAGGGGCTGATGGTGGAGTTTGATGCTCGGCAAGGTCACTGTGCTCGGGAAAAGTCTGAGACTCCTCACGCTCCCCGTGCTGGGAGACTTTTAGTTACAGACCCATCTGTTTGGGATGCTGGAGAATCCATTTCCCTTTAAAGATTTATATTGCTTGCATACAGCTCAGGGAAAAAAAAACCAAACTAGATGTTAAATAAATGTATGAGCGTGTGAAAGATTCTTCAAGTTTGTAACCCCCTTAATATTTAATAAATGCAATATATCATTTTTATAAATATGTATAGCTCGGATATAAATAAATTTAGGATCCAGAAGGGATTACAGTGGGATGCACATTCATCTCTGTGGCACAGGAAGGGCCAAGAATGTTTTATCAACAAATTAATCCTCACTGGGGAAAATAAATGCCCTCCCCTGCTGCAGCCAGGGATGGGGTGGTTGGTGGAGATTCCTTTAATGAATTCCATGGAACTGGAAATGTTCACGGAGCTCCTGAATAATTCTGGCAGAGCCAGTGGAGAGTGAAGGCTGGAATTCGTGGGTAAAGGTGGGATGTTTTAAACTTCCCTCTGTTTTATAGGAGTAAAGGCGTGACTGAGTGGTGCCACGGGCACAGGGATTGAGCAAGGATGGGGAGCTTTGGGAGAGGAGACAGGAAAGAAGGAGAAATGAGGGTTGGGAAATCGGCCTGTGGTGTGACAGAGCAGCCACAGCCACGTCCTGGTGGCACCCAGGGCCTCTGTTGGTGGCACCCAGGGCCTCTGTTGGTGACACTCTTGGGCGGGCTCTGTGGGAGGAGCGATTTGGGTGACAACGTTGGTGCTGCTGGTGCTGAGAAGCTGGGGGGAAAAGGGGCTGTGTAGGAAAAAACACCAGAAATGGGAATGTTTGGGGGGACAGAGCTTTTCTGCTCCATGAGGGACCCTGGGCGTGCTCCTGGCAGGGAGAGGAGGAGCTGGCCCAGCCTTGGCTTCCCTTCCAGGGACAGAGGAGAGTCCAGGCTGTGGCAGGGGCTGCTCCCAGCTCATCCTGTGCCTCTCAGACAGCCCCACCCCGATTCCAGGAAGTGTTTGTGCCTTTCCCTTCCCCATGGTCACCCCCAGGCTGGCTCTGGAGCCACAGGGAACGGAGGGAATGTCCCCGGGTGTGCTCAGACGTCCCCAGTCCATGATCCCAGCCGCCCCCGAGCATCCCAGCTGGAGCAGAGGTGCCAGTCTCGAGTGGCAGCCCCAGCGGGTGTCTCACCCTGTGCACTCGGCAGGAGAAATGAGATTTTTAACACCCGGATAAGCGGGGTTCGTCCGCGCCTGAAGATTCCCAGCACGCTGCTCGCGCGCGATAATATCCCAGATTTATCTCCACAACTTATTGCACATTCATTTTTTGGAGTTTTCATTGCGGAAAATCGCCGGGAGGGATGGATTTTGTCTTCCTCAGCTGGCAGAACAATTTTCCACCTGTCGCCCAAATATTTGATGGGAAGGATTATGGCAGAGCCGCTGGAAGTTTATACTTTATATCCGTGGGAAGCGGGAGGGTCTGGAGAAGTTAATGCAGATATCAGGGGTTGGGCTGCTGAGATGGAGCTGCAGCACTCGTGGCTCTCGGCGCGGGCTGGGAATTCGGGAGAGACTGAGGGGAGCACAGGAACGAGCTGGGCTGGGCGCTGTGGGTTTTTCACCATCGCTGGTTCCCCACCAGCGCTCCCTGGACGTGCTGCATTTCTGGAGAGCTCATTGATTTACTGGGGGTTAATTGGTTTATTATGGGATTCACTGATTTATTGAATGTTCATTGGTTTATTGAGAGTTCATTGGTTTATTAAGGGTTCGCTGATTTCTTGAGAGTTTGCTGATTTATTGAGGGGTTCATTGATTTATTGATGGTTTATTGATTAATTGAGGGTTTATTGATTAATTGAGGGTCTCATTGATTTATTGAGGGGTTCATTGGTTTATTGAGGGTTGATTGATTAATAGAGGGTTTATTGATTTATTATGGGGTTCATTGATTTATTGAAGGATTCACTGATTTATTGAGGGTTCTTCCTCATAGGGAAAATGTCAATACCCAGTAAAAAATCCACTGTATTATCAGGCAAAGGCATTTAAAGTTCGTTAACGAAACTAAATCTGGCTTTGTGCTGTACAGCAGCCAGGAAAAAAAACCAGGAATTCTGCTAAAACAGTTTAAAAAATAGGAATAAATGGAGATGAGCGAGCTGGCGTGGTGGGAGGTTCCCTGCCTGTGGCAGGGGTGGAATGGGATGAGCTGCGAGGTCCCTTTGGGGTGGGGCTCCTCAGGATTCGTGTTCTGGGTCTCCCATTTAGTCTTTGCTAAATACCCTGTCCTGGGGCTCCAGCAAATCCCTGAGCCAGGGGAAACGACAAAGGCATTAAAGGATTTCACGTGGGCAACAAAATCTGCCATTTCCATCAGTTCTGAGCGACTTCCAAAGAACCCACTTTGTGTGGGGGCCGGGGTCATCTGATTAAACAAATGTAGGCAAATCTCACCGAGTTGCTTTTCTGACTGAATAATGACTCAAATTTCATCATGGAAACCGTTCCAGGCACGAGGAAATTCTCTGTTCTGGAACAGGCTTTTTATTTTTCCATCCCCTGACTTCCCTGGCAAGCTGAGCACACGTGGGAAAGGCACTCGACTTTATTTGGTGCTGGAGGAAATCCTGGCTGCAGGGGGTTAAAGTCCAGCGGGGATCAACAGCGTTGGGTGCATGGAAAGGGAAAATTTTGAATATTTGGAATATTGGTCATCTCCAGTTGTGTTTCTGCTCCCGAATGGACCTGTCCAAAGGAGGGGCTGGGATGTTTCCAGCTGGGAAAAGGCTTTTTCCTTCTGGATTGGGGGCAGAAAATATCCAAACCACCAGTAAAAATCCCAGTGCTGCTGCCAGGATTTATAAATTCAGGGGGCTTGGGTAAAGGAAGGAAAGGGGGAGGAATTCCTGAGCAGGACAAGGAGGTTGGAGGGAACTGGGAATGTTTTCATGTGGGAATGGCCCCTGAATGGAGGAATCGCTTCAGGGCAGTCACAGAAATCAGGGAAAATCCCAAACCCCAGGCAGAGAGGGAAAGCAGCTCCCTCTGATCCTGGGGCGGCTGCATCAGAGAGGGAGGAAATCAGCCCCGTGTGGGACTTTCAGAGCTTTGTTTTTCTGGTACCACTGAAGTGTAAAAGGGGTTGTGTTTAGAAACCTGGGGAAAGTCTTTGCACAGTTTATTGTCAGATTTATTTGCATTTGTCATGAGTTACGTGGCTCGTTGGGGACACTTGTAACTTTTTGGGGGGGTTTTTTAATATAGAAAGATAATGCTGCCCACTTTAAATAATTCTTAATTAAAAAAAAAAAAGTATACAACTTCTGGTTTTTCATTGGTTTGAGATCTCATTTTAACATCTAAGTTATCCTCATCAGTTCTGAAATACTGACTCATCCCTGTCTGCTGCTGTCCAGATCTCCTAATGTGCTCTGACAACAGCAGTGTGTTTATTCCAGAGAAGAATTTAATGTTTGTTCCTAACTTTTTTTTTCCCCTCCTTTCCTTTTCATTTCTATTATTGTCATAAAAAGATTTAAAGTCCCTTTCAGCCTCATGTGCAGAGCATAAAACACAAAACCCTTCCTGAAAGGTAATTTTCCAGGAATGAAAACCACAAGAATTGTGCGTCAGGCTTTGCTCCTCTGTCATTTGCTGCTGCTACAAAACAGCTTTTTTTGTGTAGCTCCGAAGGGCCTGGATCCCAAAACCTGGCATGGAAAACCTCAGGGGTTTGCAGTCAGCCCCGGGGAGAGTTCCAGCAGCTTCCAGGGGAGTTTGAATTCGGGTTAGGGCACAATAAAGGTGATCACAAGACGAAGAGGCATTAAGGCAAAATTCTGAGTATTAAGGGCACTTTGGGAGAGGCTTTGCTCTGCTCAGCAGCTCCTGCAGGTAAATGGGTAAAATGTTATTTACCCGGGAATGTTGTGCCGATTCCACCTGGAGCACGAACGTCCTGCAACAAGGAATTCAGGCAATTCCATTTGTACAGCGAGCAAACGCAGAAATGTCTGTCTGGGGCTGGTGGGGACGGGAGAGCATCCCTGCTTTTGTGTGCTGGGGCCTTGCTTGGCTGGATTTTCCAGGGAAAACGTTTAAGATGCTCCTGGATTTGCCTGGTCACGTGAAAGCATTTCCTTGGGAGGGAGCCACTCCCAGCCCCAAAAGCTCCCTGACACCCCACAAAAAGCCAGACCACACGGTCCAGATGCAACCTGCTGGGAGAAATTCTCTCTGGATTTCAGCGGGGCTGGGAGTTCATCCTTTGTGCCTTGGCCTAAATAGCAAATTTGGTGGAATAACGCAGGGTCACGGGAAGTTCTCCAGCTGGGTGATCCTTACGGGATCAGCTGCTGCTCTCCCTGCACACGAGGGGTGCTGCTGCTGCCTCGTGGAGCCTCGACGGGAGCCTGGGATTTCCAAGCCTCTCCAAAATCTCACCGTGACATTTTTTGTTATTCCCCATAAAGCTCAGATTTAATGAAGCCTGCAGGGATGTGGCGTCACTGCAGATTGACAAGATGGAAATTGGCATCAGTGTTCAGGAGTAAAACGCTGAAAGTTACGATAAGATTTCATAAAGCAGCCTGAGAAGGGGGTTTGAAGCACGGAACTCGTTTGAAGGTGGCTGTGATTTCCCAGCACAGCTCGGGGAGTGTTTGCACACACGGAGCTCCGTGCTGAGGGACAGCTGCCTGGATCCAACAGAAATAAAACAACCTTCTCATTGTTCTGTCATCTCGTAGACACGGGAAGGGCTCAGGCTTCCTTCACAGCACCACAGCTTCCCTCTCATCCGCCTTAATTTCATTGCTTGGGCTTCAGTCGCATCTCTCGTGCCCTCAGCTACTTCCTCTCTGATCCCGGGCTCCCTTCATCTCACACGTGTCCTCTGTTATCCCGACTGGGTGTGCTCGGTGCTCTCTGATCCTCCTTCAGAAATCAATCCCTTCTCGCTTAGATTTGTTGCTTTTCTCTGAATTTTCGCCAAAAAACCGACGGAGTCCTGAAATAAACTCCAGCATTGCTGGAGATCAATGGGAGTTTCCCGGGTTTGACAGTAGCGACGAGGGTTTGACTGGATGGGAGTTGTTAGGAAGGCAGAGCCTCTCTTCCAGGGCCTCTGGAATTCAGGGATTGAGGCACCCGGGCTCATCCCCTGCCGGAGGAATGCCCTTGGCCCCTGATGGCAGCTGAGGATCAGAATTCTGAGAGGATGTGTAGAAGAGGTAAAAACTTCTGCACTCACACCCTGCGGCTTCTGAACCCTCAGTTCCTCACCTGTGGGGCAGTTTTGGGATGGTTTTGACGCTGTTTTGTGTCAGTTGGACAGTCCTTACACTTCAGTTATTCGATTTTTTTCCTCTGTGTGTGCGTCCTTGCAAAGCCCAGCCCAGCAGCCACTGAGCTCTGCAGGTGCTCCCGGGGTAAAACCAACCTTAAATAAAACCCAAAGTGGATTTTTCACCCCAGCAACGAAACGAGACGGTGGAAAAAACCACAAAAAACGTGAATTTTGCTTTCGTTGCCTTTCAGGAAATGAGAACAGCGAGGCCCTGCCCGAGTCCATCCCCTCCGCCCCGGGGACGCTGCCCCATTTCCTGGAGGAGCCGGACGATTCCTACATCATCAAGAGCAACCCCATCGTGCTGCGCTGCAGGGCCGTGCCCGCCATGCAGATCTTCTTCAAGTGCAACGGGGAGTGGGTGCACCAGAACGAGCACGTGTCCCACGAGAGCCTGGACGAGGCCACAGGTGAGCCAGGAGCCGCGTCCGGGACAGATCCCAGCGGGAATCCCGGCGCTGACCACGCCAGGGAGCTCTGCAGGGAACTGGGGTTCCTCTAGTTCAGTTTGTAGCAGGAGCTGGAAATAGGGAAAGTCCAGTTTTTATGGGATTCCTGCTGGGTTGGACCCTGGAGTTGCCCCCAGCCCCAGTTTTTATGGGATTCCTGCTGGGTTGGACCCTGGAGTTGCCCCCAGCCCCAGTTTTTATGGGATTCCTGCTGGGTTGGACCCTGGAGTTGCCCCCAGCCCCAGGCAAGGCAGGAATTGGGGTGGGAATAACCCGAGCAGGGGACATCCACGGTGTCCAGCGCATGTGGAAGAGAAGGGAACGAGAAGGGAGAGATTTGGGAGCGATCAGCAGATTTGATCAGCTCCAAGCAGTGCCTGGATCTTTTCTCATTTAGCAGCACCCTGATAAGTATTGCAGAGCAATTTAATGCTGTGCTCCACAATGCTGGGTGTTATTGCTTTTCTCCCCTCTCCAATCCCAGCATTGCTAGGCAACCCCCAGCCTTGGCAGGAGCGCTGTGTGTACAACACCTTCTCCAGCAACACAAGAAATCCCTTTTTTAGAGGCAAAAATGCCATTTAAAAAGAAGTTGCACCTCCTAAAGTAGTGCTTGGCATTCTTCTGAAGTGACACCTTCTGAAGAAATTTCGTATTAGAGGGGTTTTTTTGTAAGTGCTAATCTGAATGAATTTTAATTTCTTACAGTTACCTTTTCAGAAATAATTTAATAGGCATAACCTTTACTTCTAAAGGCACTGCTGAATCAATATGGGAGAAATGTCATCCCTAAAAGCTTTCCTTCCATATGGTTACGGAAAATCTCTCTGTGAGTGCTGCAATTATGTTTTCTAAGCCTTGGGTTAATAACAGAATAAACCAAGATTGGTAACACGAGGTGGGTAAGGTTGAGGTTTGAGACTCAGAGGAACAGGGTTGGGATCATGGAATGGTTTGGGTTGGGAGAAACCTTAAAATCCATCTGGATCCAGCCCCTGCCATGGGCAGGGACACCTCCCCCGGCCACGGAAATGCTGCAGGGTCAGGCTGAGCCCAGGGGTGGAGGTGCCCCAAAGGTCTGGACCCCAGAAACCAGCGTGGTGCAGGCAGGGCAGGGTCCAGGTGTTCCCAGAGTGCCAGAAGGGTCCTCAAAATGGGCACAAAAATGCAGAGAGAGGCAGCACTGAAGGGAGTTCTCTCACCGTGATCCGTACCCACAGCCATGGATTAGATTGGAACTTTTCCTCAGCCTGTTGGGGTTTTTGGCATTAATGTACACCTTGGCCGTGCCCTCAGTCTTGGGGCACAGCCCGGGTCCTGCTGCCCTGGGGGCTCCAGCTGGGAACAGCTGCACCGGGATTTGTGCCAAAAACGGGGCTTTTGGTTAAAGGGGGATTCCGGGGCCTCACTGCACTGAGCGGCTCTTCCCTCTCCATCCTTCCACTGCTTGTGTGGGATCAAAATTCTGAGAGGATGTGTGGAAGTGGTGAAAAACAGCAGCCAGAACCTCGAACTGGAGGAGATTTGGTGCTGGATGAAGGGAATTCATCCTGGGTTCCTGGCAGAGGGGCTGCAGTGGCACTCAGGGGTGCCCCAAGGCAGGGACTCCCCACGGGTGTGCTCCGTCACCGTGGCGGGCACAGAGCCCGATTTTTCACGATTTTGGTTTTATAGGAGAGGAATAAAAACCTCAGAGTAGCCCAGGAGCGTCTGTGAGCCCGAGGAGCAGCAGGAGAGGGAGGGTTTTGCAGGACACTGCTGCTGCCTGGGAACGTCTGGAAGGCTTTGCCTGGAGTGTCCCTGTGGTGGATTTGCTGCTCTGCCTCTGCTTTTCCTGTTTATTCCCAAGCGTGGCAGAGCAGGGACTTTGCTCTCATCAAGGGAGAGCCGAGCTCGTGGTTGCTGCTGTGATGAAAGCGTGGTAATTAGGGGCTGATGAATTCCCCCCAGCTGCATTTCCTGCGCGCTGCACGGGGCACTCCAGAACCCGCACGGATATTTCGGGTTGGAGTTCAGCAGAGGCTCAGCCCCGCTCGCAGAGTTTCCTTGTCTGATAACTGGAAGGATTACAGCAATAACTGCTGTCAGTGTTTTTCTCGTTTAAACAAATAAAGCTGACAAATGCTGAAGTTCTCTGCAGCTCTGTTATGTTTAGTACACGGAGAGCAATTATTCATCTGCTGCCAGCGTCGGTCTGCGTGCAGCTCGAGCATCCAGCGGAGCCCATTAGCATATCAGTGCCACAGCCAGCACTTGATATTCTGCACGGCTCTACTGTAAAACAAAAGATGATGGTTCTAATTTGCACAATAATTTAAAGGGTTGGGCTCGCAGTGCTTATTAGAGTTACTGGAGTCGCAGGTAAAATGTTGCTGTGAGGTGCCTGGTTTGATTTGCGTGGATTTTTCACCCGGTGTCACTCCCCGTGAAAGGTTTTCCCGGCGTTTCTCGAGGTGCAGGGGGGAGCTGGAGGTGTTTGTGGTGAAATACAGGGGTGATAAATGAAGAATTTTCCTCTCCTCCCAATAGGTTTGCTTTCTGTCGTTGTTCCTAAAACAAATGAAAATAGCTGTGCTTTCTCCATAAACAAAGCATCACTTCCCCCAAAGGCCCCAGGTTCTCCAGAGGTCCCGTCCAACCCCAACAATTCCGAGATCCTGCAGTTTTGGATGCATTTATTTTGTCTATGGGTAAATTGGGAGGCCTTTAAGAGGACCTGAATTCCTACCTGGCCCATTCTCAAAACGCTGAACCACCAGCTTCCCCAAACCCCGTGCTCTCTGTTTGCCACATTAAGTACAGGCTGATTTATAGATTAATTAAACGCCATGTCAATGAAAGGAAGCGCCGGGCTGGAGGATATTCCACCTTAATAAATCTGGAGCTGTAAATGCCTGAATTCACTGACGCCTGCTCAGAAATTCGCAGCACCCAGGAGCCAAGAAATGGCTTCAGCTTCTCCAAAATTCATCATCAAGTGATTATTTTTTTGTTTGGTATCAGAATCCTGTCGTGGTGAGCAGGGGCTGTGCTGGGGGAGCTCCCACACCTCTGCTTCTCTTTGCCGCTTCCCAAAATCCCCAGAGCAGCTCAGGAGCGGAGGGAGCAGGACCTGGGTGTGCGAGTGGGGTCAGCACAGCTCGGGATAATCCAGGGAGGGTTTTCCCCACGGGAAGCTGCTCCTTGGAGGTGGGAATGGCTGGTGGGATCCCAAACCCTCAGCCAGGGCAGCCCTGCTCTGTCAGCGGCACACAAAACATCTCTGAGGGAACTCACTGGAGCTTCTCTTACCTTAAACCTGTACAGATCTCTCAGCAAAACGTTTTTGTGCCAGAATCCGAGGATTTATGGCTGGCAGAGCTGGGATGGTTTCGTTGAGGGGGTGCATTTTCCTGGCAGGGTCTCTGGCAGAGCCTTTGTTCCTCAGGGTTTGTTGTCACCATGTCAGAAAATAAAGGGAGGCTTTGTAAACAGTTTTGTTAAAAAACGGCATCAACACGGGGAAAACAAAATGCAAATAGAAGCAACCAGGAAAGCTGTGTTTGTGTGTTGCAGGGGGAATGAATATTTGAGGGACTGAAGGGATTCTTGAGACAACTCGGAGAGCTGTCGAGGCTTTGTCCCTGTCTTTGGGCTTCATTGTAAGCCAGGCTTAATGAAAAGGAGTAAAAATCCCCTTTTGCTGTTGCTGGAAAAGTATCAAATGTTCTGTATTTTTTGTAGAATTTAAAGCTTGTCTGAGCTTCCCCTCTCTGGAGCATCCCCAGTGAGCCCTGTCCCTGCTCTTGCCAGAGGAGCACGTTGACTTCCCAGTGCCTTTGAGGAGCAGGTGCCCAGCTGTTAATGACGCCTGAGATTAAGTGGAAGCCAATTTTTATGGAGTTCAGGTTTAGAATTCTTGCTGCTTTATAAACTCCACAGCCATGAAATACGGTGAGATTGGGTTTGCCTCCATTTCCAGTGGAGGGGAAATAACTGTCTGGGGACTGCACCGGAGGAGAGAGGAGGAAGAACAAGGCGTGAATGTTTTTTATTTTCATTTAATGTTTTCCTGACTCTTTCAAATGGTTCCCAGCGCCTCTGAACCCGGGTTTGGACTGGATTTCCTCTCCCAAGGCTGTCATGCCGAGGTGGCTGCAGGTCTGGGGAATATCCCAGGGGTGCAACACCAAAGGTGCGTGAGGCTTCTGGAGGTCTGGAATTTACCTTCGGGCTCTGTCTGAGGGAAATGCTCCTGCTCTGGAGGGCCACAGTGCTTGAGGGAGGTTTGCAAGGGCACGGAGATGTCAGACTGAGAGACATTTTTATTGTGTATGGTTGAACCCAGACAAACACCCTGGGCGAAGGAGGCACCGGAGATGAGGATTCTGAGGGAGGTGTTGAGACCCCAGTGTCATTCCTGGAACTCCGTGCATTACGACCTGCTCATCTTACAGAATTTAATTAGTGGCGATATGTTATTGTGCGAGTAATTACAGCTTTGCCCTGACTGAAAACCTTGTTTTGCTGATTAAAAGGACAGCTTTGGGTCCCCTCAGCCTCACCCCACTGCCTGTCCCTGCTGATCCTCTGCCTCTCCCCCCTCAGGGCTGAAGGTCCGGGAGGTTTCCATCAACGTGACGAGGCAGCAGGTGGAGGATTTCCACGGCCCCGAGGATTACTGGTGCCAGTGCGTGGCCTGGAGCCACCTGGGCACCTCCAAGAGCAGGAAGGCGTCCGTGCGCATCGCTTGTGAGTAAATCCCGCTTCTCCGGGGGCTTAAGGGGTGGGAACGCTGGGCTTGGGGCTAAATATCCACGGATGTGGTCAGGCACCACTGTCCCTGCCAACCCTCCCCGTGGGATACTGCAGGAACATCCCAGGAAGCCACAGGTGTCAGCAGAGGGAAAAATGTCCCTCCTTTCCTGGGACAAACCCATCCCAAAGAGAGCCGAGGCTGCCGCGGGAATCCTGGCATTCCTGCAGGGCACTGAGCTGGTGCTGGCTGGGAACAAATGATGGAGCTGCTGTCCATGGAGACGTTTAGGGAAGGGGGATGATCTTCCGCTTGTGGTGTCCTTGATGTGCTGTGGTGTCGTCACTCAGCACCCACAGACCCTGCTGGGAGCTGCAGAAAGGGGAAATGCCCCCAGAGGGACAGCAGAGAGACAACCCCAAGCACAGCTGTCACCGGGAGCCTGTGGAGCTGCTCCAAGCCTCATCCCGTTCCGACCTTGGAGTCAGACCTGGGGTGTTCTCCTGACAGAACCAGAGCCTGGCACCAGCAGAGAATTCAGGGATTTGCTTCCCCCAGTCTGTGCTGAACCTTTTTCCTCTGAACCCCCAGCTCAGGTCTCCCCTTTCCACTCCTGGGAAGCCGGCAAAGAGCTGGGGGAGATGTTCTCTGGGAGAGGAGGGCCGGAGCACAGGGAGAAACCCTGAAGGGAGACTTTCCAGGGAGTGTTCCAGCAGTTCTTGGCAATATAAAAAGGTGTCTTTTAACAGGACAAACACTTAACAGGATAAAACAAACATTTGTCAGAAGTAAAAGGACACTGTAAGGAAACCTTCATTTCATTAATGGCGGATTTTTTTTGTTGGCTGATTCAGTCTGAATGTCTAAATACGTGTAAATTCAATTTTTTATTTCACTGCATTAACTGTCATAACACTGAGCTAATAATTCCCCTGCACTGCCGAGCTGAAAGGACCTTTATCTGAATTGAATTTTTATTGACTTTTCTCCGTGCTGTGATTTCCCAGCCCCACAAAAAGGCAATTTGAGCCAAGCTCAGCATGAGCAGGAGCAGGAGGAGCCATGTGCCAGGGCTTTTAAACCCCTCACCGTGGGACCAGTTCTTCTTCCCAGTGCCCCAGAGACCCCATTAACCCCACACCGCTCTGCAGAGGCTCTTCAGCTCAGCCTGGAGTGTTCTGAGGGTGCCTGGAGGCTTTGTGTGGGAGCTGAGCTCCTCTCTGCGCGTTCCTGTGCTGTTCCTGCTCAAAGCCGAGTGTTTTGATGGGAAAAGCAGCAACTCCGGGGGGCAGGGGTGAAGGGGCACCTCAGGCACAGCGGGATCTGCAGCGGGAACATCCTGGGGCACGGATTTATGGTTTGGGGAACACCCTGGGGAGGATCAGGGATGAGATCCTGCAGGTCCAGCCTCTGACAGAACCCAGAACGTTCCCGCAGCGCCTCTGGGATGTGCACCGAGGAACTGGAGACTTTACTTCGTCCCTTTTTGTTTCTGATTTTGCACTTAAATCCCGAAGTTTCTGAATTGTGAGTTGAGTCCACAGTGCTGCAGCACTTTATATTTCTCTGAAGAAGCAGGTGAGTATTTCTTTATGATAGCGGGGAAGGCAGAGCAAACGGATCCTGCTCCTCCTAATAAAGGCATTTGTAGGCACAAGTGCAGCCCGGCTGTTCATGAATGCCTTTGTAAAGAGAGCTCTGGAAGAGGCATTGGTTATCTGGGGGGGGAAAGTCAGCATTAACAAAGAGTCATGGAAAGGAGAACGCAGGCACTGAGAGCTTCTTCCTGCAGCGAGCAGCTGGCTCAGAGAAGTCCTAATGCATTTTGTAAAATATCTGGGAGCGACGGGGAGGCGCTGCAGTGCCGGGGCTCTATTTCATCAGGTGTGAGCAAGGCAGGGAATTGAGTCAGTAAATCCCCACAGTGGAGCCTGCGACAGTGGGGAGGTGATGAGAGTTCCTAATGGAAGGCCCTGGAGCAGCAAGGCACATTCCCGAGGGTTTGCTTTGCTTCCACAGCAAGGAAACTCCACAGATTCCTGGGCGTGTCCGGGATCCAGTGATCCCAGCTGGATCCAGCTCTCTCTGTGTCTGTTCTGGTCTGCCCAGACACCCAGAGGTGCTGCAGCGTCTCTGAGACGTTTCTTAACCTCAGTTATCCCCGGGGCAGTGGTGTCTGGAGTGGGGCAGTTTGTCCCCAGCGTGGAATTAGGCCACAGGTTGGACTCGATGATCTCCAAGGTCTTTTCCAACCTGGTTCATTCTGTGATCCTGTGAATTGCTCCCAGCCCCTTCCTCCCTCTCCCTGCAGCTTTCAGGGTGAGATCTGAACAGATCAGGGTATCAGACACTGCTCTGAGCAGGCCAGGCCTGGATTCACTGACTTCCCACAGCACCCTCGGGATTCCACGTTGTTCCCGCATTGAGCTCTCCAGTTTCGGGAAGGCTCTGGAGATCGGATGCACGGCTGGAACCTCGGGGCTGGGGATTCTGGCAATGGTTGTGTCCAGCACAGATGGGTTTGGAGAGTGGAGAAACGGGAAGGCAGCTGGAGATGATGGGATCCAGGGAATCCAGGAGGGTGGCTCAGTCTGCAGCCCCCACGAGCTTTGGGGCAGGAATGCCGATTGTGATGAATTCTTGCGTCCAACCCCGCAGATCTACGGAAGAACTTCGAGCAAGACCCCCAGGGCAAGGAGGTTCCCATCGAGGGGATGATTGTCCTGCACTGCCGGCCCCCCGAGGGTGTCCCTGCAGCCGAGGTGAGGTTTGGGATGGGCACGGGGCCAAGAAAAAGCTTTGGGATGGGGGAAGGACGGGGGAAGCAAAAGGGCTCAGCTCCCATGGGGTGCTGGAGGTGTCGGTCCCGATGCTCTTCTCCCCCAGAACGCCTCAAGTGTCTTTTTTTGATTCCCTAGGTTTGCAAAAGCATGGCTTTTTATCCAAATTCTGGACTGTTTGCTGATAAAACCTGGTTTTCAGACAGTTTTCAAGTCCTGTGCTTCCAAACCGAAAGCAGATTGTTGCATATTTTCCCAGGAATTACTTTTCTCCTTGAAAAACAAGATAGAGAAAAAGGCAAACCTAAAAATACTACGATAAATGGTTGCTGGGGAGAGAAAATCTGCTGCAAGTAGTAATTTGGTGGGGTTTGGCTTAGCTTTAAACAGGCTTTTCGTGATGAGAGCTGGATCTTAACAGGAAAACAACGGGGATGCCTTATAATGGCAATAACCAGGCTGCTTCTGGAGGGAGAGGTTCGAAGTGGGTCGTGTTTAAAAACCTGCTGCAGGGGCTGTAAAAAACCCAGGGAAATGTTGCATTTCTGACTGCACCCTGCAGTTCCCCCCAGCACCTTCTGGGGGATGAGAGCAGGGATCACTCAAGAATTGTTTTTGCCCCTCATTCCCACCATGGCTGGGGTTGGTAATAATGGGAGGAAGAAAAGGAAAAGAAACTCCAGAGAAATGTGTGCTTTTAGTTAATGGGAAGGGTCTGGAGCAGCTGCCCCTGGAAATAAAGAGGGGAAATGCAGAGGCACCATCAGTGAGGCAGAATTGCTAAAGGAGAGGAAAATGAGGCAGAAATGGGTTCAGTGAGTGGCTGGATTGGTACCCAGCTTTCTGGTGTGTGTTACTCTGTCAGTCCAATTCCTGCTCTGACCTTCTCCTCGGCTCCGTGGTATTTTCACTCGTTACCAGAAAAATGGATGTTGCATTAGGGAGAATTGCCGGAATTGCTGAATGTGTGCTCTGGAAAATGGATCTGTTTTGTAGACAAAACAAACCTCCAAAGGGGTGAATGTGTGCTCTGGAAAATGGATCTGTTTCGTAGACAAAACAAACCTCCAAAGGGGTGAATGTGTGCTCTGGAAAATGGATCTGTTTCGTAGACAAAACAAACCTCCAAAGGTGTAACTCCCCAAACATCCTTGGTCTGTTTGAATTTTACTGAGGATTTTAGAGTTCTTTGAGCTGGCAGCTTTACATCCCTCAATTAAACAGGGAGTTTGTCTTCTGTGGAAGGCAGGAATCATGTCCAATGAACACCTGACATTTTAATTGCTTGCTCCAGATAAAAATGTTGGAGTTCCCAACGAACCCTGATTTACTGCTGTTGACAGTAAAATTCTTATTGCTGCTAATAAAGCTGATAAATCTCACCAGGTCAGATTTGCTTTGGCCAATAAAATGTCCCATAAAGGCTCAGGCTAATTCTGGGCTCATCAAGGTAAAGAGTCTGCTGGAAATAATTCAGTGTCTTTAGAAAGTGGGTTAAACCAGTTAAAGCAGCCCTGGCTCTGGGCTGGGGGGATAAACTCAGCTTTATTTCCAAGTTTAAGGACAGCCTACCCTGTTTAACTCATGGCTGAGGAATAACCGAGCCTCAAGGGCTCCCTCAGCGATTGTTCCGTGGGTGCTGAGCAGTGCTGAGGGTTTCAAACCCCAGTGCTGGCAGCGAATCCGTGGTTCTGATCCAAGGATTTATTTCATTAGCGTTTGGATGCAGCCCTGGATGGAAACATAAGGCTGGAAATAACTTCGGACAAAGCAGCTCCCCTCATGTTTCATTAGATGCGGAGTGGGCGCTGATTGGGGCATTGTCGGTGTTTGTTCAACCCAAAGAGAACTGGAAACAAGGGGGAGGAGGCTCCAGCCCCTTCCCTGCTCTGTGCCAGAGCCTCTCCCTTGGGGAGAGTTTGGTTATTCCGAGTGCAGAGCTTGAGGATCGCTTGTCAGAGTTTGGTTATTCCGAGTGCAGAGCTTGAGGAACACTGTAAGAGTTTGGTTATTCCGAGTTCAGAGCTTGAGGAACACTGTCAGAGTTTGGTTATTCCGAGTGCAGAGCTTGAGGAATGCTGTCAGAGTTTGGTTATTCCGAGTGCAGAGCTTGAGGAACACTGTAAGAGTTTGGTTATTCCGAGTGCAGAGCTTGAGGAATGCTGTCAGAGTTTGGTTATTCCGAGGGCAGAGCTTCAGGAACTTTGTTAGTTTGGTTATCCCAAGTGCAGAGCTTCAGGAGTGTTGTTAGAGTTTGGTTATTCCGAGTGCAGAGTTTCAGGAACGCTGTTTTCCCAAAATCCAAACACATTCCCTGTGCTGGCCACCACCCCTCACGCATCCATTCCTGGCAGTGGCTGGGAAGGGCTCTGAGCATTCCCTGCAGTTCAGACTCTTCACCCCAGTTCAGCCCAGTTAGTTATGGGAACCAGCCCCATTATGAGGGGTATAAATCTTCTTCCCTGGAATTGTTTTTTCTGGACCCTGGACGTGCTGAAACTCCCTTTAACCTAAGGCCAGAAGTGTTAAAATAAATGTTCCTGACCTACCCCACAGCTTGATGTGAAAATTCCTGTCATCAGCCCTGAAGGTGTGGAAGGCAGGGATATTTTCTAGTGATGGCTGGCACAGTTTCCTTGGAATTACCTTGGAATTACCTCCCCAGGAGGGAGAACCTCTCTTTTCCAGTGTTCCTCTCCACATCTCTGGTCACTGCTCAGATCCTCTCACCTGTTGCTGATGTTTCCTTGGCCAGAACTGAGTGAGTGGCTCCCAGCAGCTCCTGGTGCTTGTTATGAAAGATTTCATCCTCTCCCAGGGGTGTTGTGTGCCCTCGGGGCCACCCCTCCCCGTGCCTTTGTGCAGGAAAGGGAATTCACCTGAGCAGCATCATCGGGGTTGCACAGGCCAGTGGTGCCCCTCTGTGCTAATCCCATTATTCAGTTACTGATTTGTGGGGTGGGACAGCAGGGATGGATCACACAGGGATCCAAACCAGAGCTCCCAGGGAGGGTCTTTGGGGAGAATTCCTGTAAATGAATTTTGCTGGGAGCGGTGTCTGTTCCTGCCATCTGTTCCAGACGGAGAGAGGCTTCCAGCAGCAACGGGAACACCCAGATTAAGTTTGCTTTCATACGTGTTCATTTCTGCACACAACAAGTGGAAAATCAGTTAGGAGAATAGGGATTAAAGGGCTGGAGCCACAGTTTGAGCGTGTCTGAAGTGAATATGGCTTAAAACTCAGCTTGCGGAAATGAATTTCCCAGCAATGGCAGCTCGTGTGACTCTGGGGCTGCTGTGCTCACACAGTTCAGTCTGGTAAATGGTCTTTAGGCTGAATAACACAGCAGTGAGAGCAAAATCCAGGGATTACAAATAGGGAGCAGCAAAATTCCAATTCAGCTCTTCCAGGGCTGCCTCAGGAGCCCCAGACCCTGCTGGGCAAGCTCAGGGTGAAGCTGCCGGGCCCTGGCTCCCTCGGCAGCACATTCCAGCTGCTCCTGCTGGCCACACCTGGAGGCAAAGGCTGGCCAAGGAGCAGCTCCCTGAGCCTGCAGCCCCTTTCCAGGAATCTGATTGCACTCACATGGAGCCAAAGTGCCTCTCTTCTGCTGGAACTCTGTGGACGTGCCTGGGTTTGGGAACAACAAATCCTCCCGTGGCAGCAGCAGTGGAGAGAACCGAGGTCTTCCCTCTTGTTTTACCCTTTCAAATAGTCTGGATAACGTTAGGGAATGCTGAAACCATTCTGGATCCAGGGACAGGCACCTCCTTGCCAGGTACCACATCCTGGAGTACCTGGCTCTGCTCCTGGAGCTGCTGCTTTTCCTGGGCAGGTCCAGCTCAGCTGCCTTCAGCCTCTCTGCAGCCCACCCTGGATTTATTTCTGCGCCTGCACTCTTTGGGAGCGGGTTTCCCATGTCCAGAGTTCTCTACAAAGCAGGGAACACGAGACCACTCTGCACACCTCTGCTTTGGGAGGGTGCTGGGGCTTTGGGGCACCCTGGGTGCATCATCACAGCAGTAAGAGAGGAAGAAAACCCAAATCCTGATGCTGGGCAGGCTGGAAAAGGCTTTTAAATCCTCTTCTCATGCATTTACATAGCAAGCAGAGAGAGCTGGTGAGCAGCTGTGCTTGCAGGCATCAGCACCCAACCCAAATAAATTCAGTTTTTATGAGTTAAGCATCGAAATGAAAAAGAAAATTCAGCATTTAAATAGAGCAGCTGAAAATCCCCTGCTGTGGCAAATGTTGATTCAACCCTCGCAGGGTCTCTGCTGGCACGGGCTCGGTGGGACCGGAGCCACTCCTTCCACGATTAATGTGGAGCTGGCCTGGGGAGGAGCCAGCTCTGGGTTCCAGTCCCTCAGCAGCCCCTCCCCAGGGAGATCTTTATTAATTGTGTGCAGGAATTGTGTCCTTCGGCTCGGGGTGGGCTCCCGAGGGACAGGGGGACCCTCAGGGATCCAGGTGGGGACCTGGCCTCGGACCTGACTGCATCCCTGGGGATGTTTCACTCCACGGAGCTCAGAGGAAATAATCCTGATTTTGTCATTGCTGAAAATGAGGGGGAAGGGAGGGACGTTCCCTCAGAAACGTGGATTGGAACGTTGATTTTGCCAGAGCCACAGTTCGGCCTGGCAGGCGAGGGCCTCTCTCCTCCCGGGCTGACCTTGCTCTCTGTGCACCGCCGGTGCTTTGGGGAGCTTTGGGAAGGAATCCGTGGAGGGAAGAGCGGCTTTGCTGTCAGAAGGACATTTTTAAAGCTCTGTGTTTGCCAGGGACACCACACACGGGGCGTTTCCTCCAGGGGCAGTCCCCGCAGCTCTCCCTTAGCGCCTGCCCTCACGCATCACGCTGGTACCGGGGGGAAACCTTCACTCGGCCTCAACAGGTGCCTTGAAAGGGCATCGAGTTATGGAGGTGAAATGTTTCTCACCCTTGGGCCGTGCTGGGTTTTTTGGTGTTTGCCGTTTTCCGTGGTTTGCGGTTGTTTATGGCGGCTGTGTAAGTCTGGGTTGTTACTCGGTGTCATTCCCTCAGCAGCTCCTCGGCTCCAAGGAGCCTCACACTGCTTTTAGACGACTTTTAGGGCATGTCCTTAACCTCTAGCCCGGCATAAAATGCCCCCTGTGTTCAGCTCCTGGACCCTGAGCGTGGCTGATAAATGGCTCCGTTCAGCCTGGAGGGTGTGAGAGGGAAGCTGGGGCAAATGAGGCCCAGCTGAGCCCCCTCAGAGCCGAGGGGATGCCTGGGGAGTCCCAGCAGAGCTCAGAGCTCTCCCTCTTTGCTCCCCAAGGTCTCCTCTTCACTCATCCCAGTCCTGACCCGGTTTATCAAGGGGCGATTGTGCAGCGGGGTCGCCCTGCAGTCAGAACCTCAGGCCGTGGGTCACCCAGCAAGTGGCATGGATTGGGTTTGCTTCCTGTTCACGGAATTCTGGTCTGTTTATAGGCACTTTATACAGTACAGTATAGAAAAAAGAGCTTTTGTTCCTTCTCTTTCTTGCTCTCCTCAAGTGAATTTCATGACACATTCTTTCCTTATCTTCTTCGCTGACCTTTTAGTCTTCCTTTAAATAGGTTTTTTCCAGTCTGTGCTCTCTTCAGTTTCTTGAAACTCTTCATTTTTTGGGGTGGGGGAGAAGACAGAAAAAAAAGACTCGAGTGGTGTTTGGCACTGATGCCATGTAGAAGACTTTGGGATGCTCCCATGTTATGTAAAATCCTGTAACCCTTCACTTGCAGGGTCACAGGGACCCTTGCAGGAGTTCTCACCCCTGAGGCAGCCAGGTGAGGTCACCCAGCTGGTTCTCAGAGCTCTCAACTTTAAATCCATCCCCCAAGTGCAGTGGAGAATGAGGCTGTGAGTTCCTAAAGGGGTACAAAGCCCTCACCCCTGAGAAATCCCCCTTGTTTGTGATGTTCTGTGTCCCAGCCCTGCCCTTGCGTGGTGCAAAGCTGCTCATTCCCATTTCCCGACTGTCCAAAGCAGCTTTGGAGGGATTTCACATCCACAATGCTGGCTGCTCACCCCACTCGCCCCTCAGCGTCCCCCTGTGCTCTGCCAAGGAGGTTTTCCTCTCTCTGAGCTGTGAGGACTCAGAGCTGAGCTGCAGTCGGTGACACGAGCGGTTCCCTTGGAGTGAGGAGTGGGGACAGCTCCGTTCTGTCACCCCGTGCGGCTCTGACCAGCTCAGGAGGACTCGGGGTGACTGACAGGTCCTGCAGCAGTCAGCAAACACAACAAATTCCACCCTCCTCGCTGCTTCACTGCTGGTAATTCCTTCCCACTGCCTGCTTCTCCCAGCCCCCGGGCTGTTGTCAAAGCAGGGCTGAGCTGTAACCTGGAAAATCCTTGGTCAACACCCATTTAATGAAGTTTGGGATAATCTCTGGGCTGTGTGTTCGGCCTTATTAGTGCCTCAGAGTGTAAAATATTAATTCTTTTTGGTACAGGAGCAAAAAAAAAAAAGTGCTTTAGTAGCTGGTAATCCTTCAGCCAGGTGTCGTGGGGTGCTGGGGGAGTGTCACTGCTGCCTCCTCCATCGGTGACAAATGGGCTTTGGATTTCTCAGCTGTCAGGGCTTGGTCCTGTTTCATTCAGTGGGCTTGAGAATCGGGTTTTTAAACGTTCCCTGGATTGGACAGGGAGCTGCCATTTCCTGCACCCGAGTGAAGCTCCAGGAGTCGTTTGTGTCACTCCGTGAGGCCTGGGTTTGACGTGGAAATGGGACATCTTAAATCTGCAGGTGTGAGACCGAGAGTGCTGCGAAGGGGTCATAAATTCTGTCACTACTGCTCTGTCCTGTCCCTTAGAAACGTCACTGCCCTGGTATTAAAGTGCCACATAAGCCCTGATATTAGAGATAAATGTTTATAAACTTCAGGCTTTCAAACAAATGAACCCAACCCCAACCTTTAGCTTGCTGGACTCTGCTCAGGTATCTTTACCTGAGCAATGCTGAGGGGATTGAGACCTGCAGGGAGGAGCTGGGGGAGCCAATTCCCACCTGGAAGTGCTGGGATGGGGAGGGGGAGCAGCAGCCGAGCCCATTGTGAGGCACGAGGTGCAAACCTGAGCCTTAAAATTCACCCTAAATCCCTTTCTTATGAATAAACACTCAGACCAAATCTGATATTTGGGCATTAGCAGGCACTCGCAGCTCTCCCTGCTCCTCCCGTCTGCTCTGCTTGTGGTGGAGTTTTCATGAGTTTTGGGTTCTTTTTGTTTGCTCGTTTTTTTGTTTTGGGTTTGGGTTTCTTTTGTAATAAAAGGGCAGCTGTTGTGCTAAACGATTACTGATAGTTTACTGTTACTGAACTGTTACTGTTGAGTGCTCTGCAGAGGTTTGTGGAATACTCTAAAATATCTTTATCGCATAATATATGCATATATTTAAGATTTAAATGTGCTGTATCCAGTGCTGCTTTTTCAAATGTTTAACACAGATTTTGACGTTTTAATGGAGTGCTGTAGATGTTCCCAGGAATATCTGCCCGGGTTCCAAGGGTTTATTTACCGCCGGGGCTTTTAATGGAAATGTGAAATCATTTCTCTTCTGGGCAGCACACATTCCACTGCAAGCACATCAACACAACGCGAAACCCACATAAAATTCAAAAGCTGCAAGGATTCCAAAAGCAGCGAGAGCCTGTTTTACATAGGTTTGTGTATTTATGGGGCTGGCACACGCTCACTAAAACGGGACGTGGCAGGATAATGGGGCTGTAGTAAAACACCACCAAAGCAGGCTGAGAGTTACAGCCTGCCATGAATCCTGGTGCAGTTACAGGGAGCAGAGTGTGATTGCTCAGTGCAAACAGCCTGCATTTGTACAGGTGCTTATAGATCCTGGCTCTGCAATAGCAATATTTGCTTTACTTTTAAGGGATATTAGCTACAAGTACAATAAATGTGTTTCGTTTCTCACTGGAGATATTTCACTCTCAGGACCCAGCCCGGGTGTGTACAATGTCTCATTTGTGATTGATCTGGTATTTAGATTGAGATTTTTAGCTGCTTTTAAGAGAAAATTCATAATTTTTATAGTTTCCCATCCAGCAAAGATTAAGCACTGTCATGGCTCGTACAGGACATGTTGGTCTGGGCTGATTTTATTTTGTCTAATGACATGTCAGCCTCCTTATTCTATAAAACCTGGGCTCTATTAAAGCTGTTTTGTTTGAGCTGTTTGTTGTGGACAGCACAGAACCAGACTCCACATTCCATTTATTTTATGTGCTGCTCCATCTTCAGCCACACCTTGCCCTTCCTCACCTGCTGCTCCTGGTAATCCTGTTCTGTGATTTATTCTGGCAGCAGGGGAATTTGGGGTGGTTGGAGCTCCAGGAGTGGTCAGGACTCCCCAGGGCTGAGGGCAGAGCTGCTCATCCTGGAGCTGCTCCAGCCCTTCCCTCCCATCCCTGGGATTGCTCCACTGCCACCCCAGCACCCTGCTGGACACTCTGGACTCTTCCCTGTCCTCCACTGCCCTGGCTGAGCGTGTTAAATCTGCCACTTCATTTGTCCGCTCTGTCCCTGCACCCGAATCGGTGGCACTTTCAGCCCTGCTCCCGTCCCCTCAGCAGCATCCTCAGGTGCCTCTCCTGCTGATTTTGTCCATTTTGCAGCCCTTGGCAGTGCTTCAGTCCCTGCACACCTCCCCTTTACTGGACACAGCCCTTGGATGTTGCCTCCACGACGAGGGGCTGTGCTGCCTTTCAGGGGAGCTGTGGACGGGCTTTTCTTCCAGCAGAAAAATGTTTGTTTTCCTTCTGAGATTTGGCTCGTTGTGAATAAATCAATACAGCCAGGAGGTAGCGAGGTCATGAAATAGAAATGCTGGAGCAAAGCACTTCTGAATTAGATTGCTAAACTGAAAAGAAAAAAGAAAGGAGATAACTTTGTAGTTCCCCTGAATAGATAATTCCTTTTTATACAGACATGTGCTCTGGGGCTTCTCTGGGTTTGATGTGCTGCTTTGCAGTGGTGTCTGTTTTCTCCGGCCCTGTTTTCAGAAATTTTTTTAATTTTGAATGCTTGAACATGAAAGGATGAGTTATGAGACTTTATCATTGTGTTCATAATCATGGGGGTGATTGTGTGAGCGAGTCCTGCAGGGATTTGGGAAGTTCACAGTGATGGAGGTGGGGACTGAACAAGCTGGAGGCCCCAGCGGTGGCTCTGCACTCAGAGTGCTGTGGCATTGAAATGCTTTCATGGTTTGGGGAACGTTCTGCCTCTGGGGACAGAGATCAACACCTTTGCTAATTGCAAACAGCATTAAAAGAGAAAGCAGGAAGTTGTGGGTCTGGTGCCTGTTGCATTCAGTGTTCAGTGACACGGCAGATGTCACACATTTGTCAGCTAACAACTGTGTTTCTGTAGAGTTTGGGTTTAAATACTGTTTCCAATGTGTACAAAAAGATGATTCTTTAATGAATCTGAAGGGTGTTCAGTGACCTTTCAGGGCCCTCCCAGCCCAGGCCATTCTGTGACTCCTGTAAGACCTCACAGTTACATTCTTGAATTTATCTGAAGGCTGCTAACAAAAAGGAACATCATCAGGTATTAATGATCCCCCAGAACTCCTGAGAACAGTGAAATTACAGCCTTGGAAGGATTTGGTTTCAATTACTGAGAGCTTCCTGTGATGATTTCCTTATCTCAGAGCATTTCCTATATAAATGTGATCCTGCCTGTCAGGACACCACGTTAGCAACACCCTGCAAACATCATCACCAACGGCCTTATCTGAAAAGGGTTTTTCAGTGTCAGCAGCACTTTAATTACTGTCCAAATGTCTGTGCACTGAGAACCAGTTTAGAATGAGCTCCATGGATTACCCTGTATCCCTCAATGTGGAGTTATTTAGCAAAACAAAAGTTGAGGCTCAGCTGCTCACCTGCATTGCTGAGGTTTGTAGGGACAAGGGTTTGATTGTTTATTTCTGCTCACCATAAAATCACTGAAGTCAGGCCATGTGTGTGCTCTGTCCCACTGGGAAACTCCCACCCCAGCCCCTCTAATGACCTTCAGGGTTATTAATGCTGATTTCTTCATCATTTGTGCGTGGAGATAAAAAACAGTGCTCCAACTAATGGTAGACACTTATTCCTCCAAAAATAGGAATAAAGATAAACTTATTTGGGATCTGATGATGTCTTTCCCAAGCAGACAAGGTACCATTAGCAGTGGCATTTTTAGCAGTGGCTCTTTATCCCTGTGATCCAAAATAGCCCGGCTGAGTCAGCTCCTTGCCCACCTCTACCTCTATAAATTGATGCACATGTCCAGGCTGTCACCTCTCCCTTTATGCTGATTCCAAATCTTATTTTAATTGCATTTTGACTCACCCCCTCCCATGCTGGCCTGCGTTCCCTCCCCTGGATCTTCCATCAGTGTGAATGTTTGGCTGGGATTTCCAAGCAAGCTGGCAGAGCTCACGGGAGGAGCTGTGGCCAGCGGTGGCCACAAGTGAGGATTTCTCCCCTTGCTGGTGGAGGTTTGTGCAGCAAACCCTCCCTGCCTGCCCTGCAGAGGAAATAACAACACAGAAAATGGGCATGAGCAGCACTGGAGGTCTCAGCTGATCCCTCTGGCCACCAGCAAGCGCATCCCCTCAGAGCAGAGACTCCTCCGCGCTCCCCCAGCACGGCCCAGGCTGATTTATGGGTTAGTCAGCATGTCAGATTCCTGTAATGAGATTATATATTCAATCTAATGAAGGAAAAATATGCTTACCAGCCCGGTGTGACAGCGCTGTGATTAAATGATTCGGGAACAGAGTTCCCTCAGTGGATTAATTTAAAAAAATGCAGCAGGTACAGCTGACCTGCTCCGGGTGTTGTGAGGGGCTCTCGGCGCAGGATTAATGGCTTGTGATGGTGTTGATAAAATAACGACGTGCTTATAAAGGCAGGGAGGGGTGTGTGCAGCCAGCACTCTGCCCTTGGGTTTGTGTGAAACCCCCACAGAGGTTCGTGCTGATGGAGGCTTCCCCTCCTGGTGTGAGGCTCAGGGTACAAAGGGAGATAAAAGCGTGACCAAGGCTCTGCCACCTCAGCGCGTCCCTGGGACGGGGGCACCTGCCCTGCCCATCCCCACCCTCCTTCCAGCTGGGACATTGAGGAAGATTCCTCCAGCTTGAATTTTTAGGAGCAGGAGTTCCATTAGGGGAAGGTGAGGAGGTTTTTGCTGCTTTCCCACCTGAGAGAGAGACAAACATTGCCATGGGCTGTGCTACAAGAACCCTCTGTGCTGCCCTGAGTCACCTTCCCCATCTCCCAACCCTGGAGCATTTATCTCGCAACAGGAAGCCACTGATTGTCTCCTGAGGAGGAGCTGGCACTGTGACTGCGTTATCGGAGACGTGGCTGTATCTGGGAGCGACCACCAGGAAAGCACAGGCGGTGTTTAAAGGGCAGCAGGGGATAATCCAAAAGCAAGGACAGGAGGCCCTTTGTCTGCTGGCCTCCCGAGTTATCACGGTGCCCACAGGGACTGGGAGCTGCCCTGGGTATTAAATCTGGTTGTAATCTCAAACAAGATCATTAAAAAAAGCCAAAAATTCAGTCCTAGGTCTTGGGATGTTTGAATCTCCATCAGAGCAACTGATGAAGGACTCTTAGTGGGTGAGTTGGGATAAGCATTGGTTTTAAGGGAGAAGAGTTCTCTAACTCCATAATCTACCCAGGCTGTGGGGTGTTGAGCTGATTTTACTCTGATAATGCCATAAGCTGGTCTGTGATAATTGCTTTTTGTAATTGGGACGAATTTATGATGATGCTAATTGTGCTGCTGCCACCCAGCACGGAGGGGCCGAGTTAATCCCTGCCTGCCCCCGGCGCTGCAGATCCTGATGTGATCAGCCCTCCTTGGAAACTGAGGGAGGGGGGGTTAATGCTGAGCAGATTGAATTTCAGCGGAAAAATCCAGATATATTTTTACAAATCAACAGCATTTTATAGCAGGTTTAAAGTCTGGTTCAAGATCATCAGGCTGATTCTTAAAGGGAAAAGGATTTAATTCTGTTACAAGCGACTGTGTGGCCTCCACTACTGACACAGTGAGGGAAGTGAAACGCGGAGGAGTTTTGAGTTTGCTCTTCAGACCCAGCAGTCCAGACCCCACACCTCATTCCAGTGCAGAGACCCTGTAGCTTCTTTGCTGCCTTTATTTTCCCTGGTTGCTTTGTGTGTGTTTGTGCGGGGGCTGAAGTTTCCCAAAGGTTCCATCCCTGCCAGTGACAAACATCTTTTGTCATCACAACTCCTTTAAATGTATTTTTATCCCATAAATCCGTCCCTTGGTTCTCCATCTTTGAAAGCCTCCATCTGCTGAGGCAGAGCAGGGCATGGCTTTGGATAAACCTGGTTTTCTTCAGGGGAGGGGGCCTGGAATGAGGGGAGCACTGGCATTGCCATCCTCCCTGACAAATCAGGGTTTGATCTCACGTCCAGACACTTTGGTGTTTATGTTCCGTCTGTTTAATGTTCTCCCTTCTCTGGGATCATCATTCTTTTAAATGCTCTGCTTTAATGTAAACGTTTTAATGTTTTCTCTTCACCAAACCCTGCATTCCCCGACTCAGCAAGCAGAGCGTGTGTGCGCTCCCCTCCCGGAGCAGCCCCAAGGGTGAGGGTGACAGGAATGGGGACCTCGAACCCCTCTCACCACCCCAAAAATCCCCCGACCCGAGGACAATCAAAATTTCTAAACACACTTGTGAAATAATGAACTCTGGGAACGCTGGCCGTGTTTGTCATTTCTCTGCCCATTTCACTGCACATGAAGTGGGTTCACCATCGAACTCCTGTCACTTGATTTATGCCCGTGCGGCTGCTCCATAATTTAAATTGAATTCCTAATTTCTTTGCTGAAACCCCCTCGGATAATTAGTATTAAGGTTAACTGCAGAAGGGGAACTGAACAGTGAATGGATTAGTTGGTTGTGCTGTGTCTTAGACCACAGGAAAAGGGAACACCCTCCAAGGGATATTGTCCAGGAAAAGGTTTGGCAAGGCTGGATTTAGCACGGCTGCTTGGTCCCTGCTCCCGAGCTGTGCCCAGGCTCCTGCAGGCACAGGGGAAGTGTCCCCTGGCTGGGAGGGAGGGGTGGATGCAGGAGGACAGAGAGGCGGCAAAGGGATCACAGAGCTAAAATCTCTTCCCCGTTTTCAGTGTGAAATGTGTGATGTTGAACCTCACACTGAGGTGACTCCTCTTTACACAGATGTGTCAAATCACGATTTCATTCCATAGCCACCGTGTAGGATGGGGTGCCCCAGACCTGGAGCCTTTTCCAGGTGAGTTTCAAGCCCTTGGCTGGAACGTGCAGGGCTGGATCTGTCCCAGCAAAGCCGTGAGTGCTGCTGTGGAGGGGAATCTGCTGTCTGGCACCAAATGTAATTGGCTTTGATGGTCAGCATTTGCAGATTTGTTTAGGAACTGGAAAATGTACAAATTGCAGCCCATCTGCGCAGAGCTGAGTGCTAATGAATGCCTGCAGCTACCACAGCCATAAGCTCATTACCACAAAGTTCCAAGTCCTTCCACAAGTTGCTAAACAAGGTTATTCATCTGAATGGCGTGGAGAAGGGAGTTTGACTGCAGGGCACAGCCAGAGCTCCTCCAGGTCTAGAAAAGCTGTTAAATAACCCCCCATTCTTTGGTCTTTTAATAGAATCCGTTGATTTTACTTCTGTTTTTAATTTTGCACTCCTGTGACAGCAGCTTGCCATGCCTTAACTATTTTCTGTTAATGTCTGGAGCAGAGGTGCGTTGTGGGTGATTCCTGGGTGTGCTCAGAGACGTGGGGTGGTGAACTGGAGAAGATGGATTGGGACACGTTGTACACAGCATTTCAGGGGGTTTATGGACCATGGCAGCAAACACTAATGGCCTCTGTTCTCAGGGTGTTTGTGTCAGCTGGGAATCTGTTATGATGACTTGGCTCTTCCTCTGTGTGCCGTGTCAGGCAATTTCATCTTCCTGGTTCTTCTGAAAAGAGTGGAATTATATAATACTTATTATCTGTTTTATAGAACCAGTAGGTGTCCAAGTGTTTGAACATACAGTGCATGGTGCAGCAGGAGCAATATGTAAAAATATTTCTTATTCTCTCCCAGCTGAGGTTTTATTCCGTGTTCCTTGAGGAAAAATCAGCTTTTCTAGGTTACCAGCCAAAGGAAGCATTTCCTCATCCACTTAATGAGGTCATGAGGTGCCTTTGGCCTCCTCCACGTTTTCCTGTGCTCCTCCCCTGCCAGGTGGAGTGGCTGAAGAACGAGGAGCCCATCGATTCCAACCTGGACGAGAACATCGACACCAGGGCTGACCACAACCTCATCATCCGCCAGGCGCGCCTGTCCGACTCGGGCAACTACACCTGCATGGCTGCCAACATCGTGGCCAAGAGGAGGAGCCTGTCAGCCACCGTGGTGGTCTACGGTCAGTGAGGAGGGGCTGGGGGGGCAGAGGTGGCTGTGCAGGTGTCGCTGCCCTGCTTTGACTTGTGCTGTTACTGCTGCACCGGTTGGGATGTGGCACGCACGGGATCACCCAGCCAAGCCCTTCCCGCTGGGATGGGGTGGGGTTTGGTGCCGGGGGGCTCTGGCACAGCCCCCCGGCCCCAGAGCTGTCGGTGTTTTGCAGTGAACGGGGGCTGGTCCTCGTGGACGGAGTGGTCCAGCTGCAACGCGCGCTGCGGCCGGGGCTGGCAGAAACGCTCGCGCACCTGCACCAACCCCGCGCCCCTCAACGGGGGAGCCTTCTGCGAGGGCATGTCCGTGCAGAAAATCACCTGCACCTCCCTCTGCCCCGGTGAGTCCCCCGGGGGACGGAGGGCTTTGGGGGCCGGAGAGCTTTCGGTGGGAAGCACCAGGCAGGGAGTCGGGAAGGGAACGGGAAGCGCAGCCGTGTTTAGGTTGCGGGTGTGGGTGTGAGTGCCCGACCTGCCGCGTGTGTCAGGGCTGGGGCGTAGTGCCAGAACGCTGCCAGCACAGCCGCTGGCTCAAGGGAGAAACCGGGGACCTGGGTGGGGGTCTGGGGTTAGTTTAGAGAGGGGAGCTGATGTTAATAACGCCAGAAAGAGAAACACAGAAACCTGAGCGGAGAACTTCATTAAAAGCCTTCTTTATCTGGCAAAGCTTTGCTGTGAAGTGTATTAAACGTGGCGTTGTGGGGGACAGAGGTGAAACAGGCCTTGCTGCAGGGCCTCCCCGGTGGGACAGGCAGCGCTGACTGGTTCTCCCCTGCCCGCGCAGTGGACGGGAGCTGGGAGGTGTGGAGCGAGTGGTCGGTGTGCAGCCCCGAGTGTGAGCACCTGCGGGTGCGGGAATGCGCCGCCCCGGCCCCCAGGAACGGGGGCAAGCACTGCGAGGGCCTGAGCCAGGAGTCGGAGAACTGCACCGAGGGGCTGTGCATCCAAGGTGAGCTGGGGCTGGGCTGGGGAGGGGTCTCAGGACTGGCCAGGAAGGTGGGCTGGAGGCCAGGGAACCTGCGTGGGTGGGACTCTCGTGTCCGAGCTATTCCCGTGAAAAGCGAGGAGGTTTTCCGTGTGAGGTTTGAAATCTTCCGGGTCGCTGGATCTGTGTCGCGCGTCCGTTGCCTGTGAATGATCAGACGATCCTAAAAACCCAGCTCCAGGGGGTTTGCAGGGTGTGACTCCCACCTCCACAGCCAAGCGCGCTCCTCAGCCTCTGCCTTTCCTTGCAAGCGAACGGGCACAGCCCCGCCACGAGAGCTCCGAGTGCAGGAGCCGGTCAAGGTCGGAGTTTGCTCCTTTTGCTGCCTTTGACGGGAGTTAAACCCGGGCAAATCTGCAGCTCCCTGGGAAGGGCTTTGCCCTTCATCAGTGTCTGGGAAGCATCTGGCACTGGGAAGCCGCTGCTGTCCGCAGCTCAGGGAGCCGGGCAGAGCAGCCCCGCAGCTGCACAGGCGCCGCTCACGGGAGGAATTTGTGAGTTTGTCCCTGCCCTGAGCCCGCTCCGGTCCCTGTGGAGGGGCTGTCACCTCGTCAGGTGGAACAGCAGCCCTGGGAGCCATCGGGAGTGCCAGGCCTGAGAGATGTAAACAAGGATATGTCTGGTTTTTTTAATGTTGTGTTTAACTACTCATCTGTCCTTGTTTCTGTGGTGCTGCATTACCTTTTCGCCTCTAAACAAAATGAATTCTCTTTTTTCACCCCGAGATTTTAACACTTTCCCAGTGGCAGAGAGCATCCTGTGTATTTATTCAGGCTTCAGAGACACCTCAGCTGAGACCTTCAATCAGATTTTGCTGGGGTTTGGTGGGAGGGAGCACTGGGCACTCTGGCTGTGTATCCCAGCACTTGAAATTCCCAGGGTTGCAGCACAGCTCCAAGGTGTCAGGCAGACGAGCTCTGGTGTTTTAAAGGGCGGAAATGAAATGCAGACTTTTTTTTTCCTTGCCTGTGTTTTAAGAAAGAATAACCAGTGAGGGTTTGGGAGCGGTGCACTCACTCAGCTCTCGGGGACCGATGTGGTGATCCCGAGATGTCTCCTGGGGTTTTCTCCTCCCTGTACATTGATGAATGCCCATCCCTGCCTTTGGCTGGATCAATCCCAAATTCATCCCGGTGTCCATCAGCATATCCATGGGGGGCTGGCAGGGGGCTGTGGGGGAAGGGGTGTGAGGAGCTGCAGCTGAGGCTGCCCAGGGGGGTTGTGACAGCCAGAGGGGACCGGCCACCCCCTTGGCCCCGTCTGTGGTGTCCCCACGGTCAGTGCAAGGTGCCCTTCAGGAACAGCCACACTGCAGGTGGGAAATGTTCCTGTCCTGCCCCAAATTCCTTCCTTTCTCCACCGTGGGGTCCTGTGCCAGCCCGTGGGTCACTGCCACACCTCGCCCGTGCCTTGGGGCACAGGGACAGACCCAGGGTTGTGCCAGGGAGCCTCTGGCACTGAGGGAGCTGGGGCACCTCTGCCCTGGGAGGCCTTTGGGGTTCAAACAAACTCATTCCCTCCTTTCCATGGGCTGGGGACATCCTGGAGTCCCAGAATCCTGGAGTGGTTTGGGTGGGAAGGGACCTTAAAGCCCATTGAGTGCCACCCTGCCATGGGCAGGGTCACCTTCCCTTGTCCCAGGTGGCTCCAAGCCCAGTCCAGCACCCCCAGCCTCTGCTCCAAGAGCTGCATTTCCCTGTGGGTTCAGCTGGGCTGGAGTGCTCCGTGTCTCCTGCTCCTTCCAACTCCAGGTGTGATCCTATCTCTCCTTCATGGCTGGAGCTGTCCCCGTGTCCTTGTGCCACCTTGTCTTAGGGCTGGAATTGCTTTCTCAGCTAACAGCAATTGATGCAATTACCCTATTTTTTAAAAATCTCTCCCTGTTCATCTTCCAGTATGTGCCTTTCTTGCTCTGCCTCTCATCCCATGGGGAACTGTGGAGGAAATGCAGCCCTGAGCCACAGCAAAGCAATCTCTTGGAGGTTTTTTATCAGGCACAACTCGTTAACTTTGCTCCTTCCATGAGGCAAAAATAGAAACATTCCTTTGGTTAACAAATGAGGACTGAGCTGACAGGGAGGGTGAGAACGGAGGACGCCAGGGAAGAACCAGCCTGGATCTGGCTGGGAAAACGCTGATCCTTGGGATGAACGTTCGGATCTGGAGGCAGTGAACGAAATGGGGATAAAGTGGATCAACTCTGAGCTGCTTTATCCGGTCCCTGACAGGAGAGTTTGGGAATAACCCAAAGACACCACACGGGAACGTCCCCGTGCTCCCTTTGGCCTTGGATCCCCTGGGTGGATCCCGATGGTCCAGTCCTTACTGAGGAGCAACTGGGAGAGCTTTTCCTCCAGGGAATTTCTTCTGGAACTCGTGACAGTAGTGTAGGTCCACAGTTAGATGCAGGAGGAAGGTTTCTGTGGGGTTTGGTACAGATGAAAGGTTTCCAGGGCTGCCAGATTGATTCCCGGGAATGCAAAGGTCACTCTGACCCCAGACAGTCCCAGTACCTGGCTGGTTTCTTTCCTCAGTGTTGATTTCCTCCCAGTATTCCCAGTTGGATGCTTTGCCAGGGTGGATTTCTCCCTCTCTTGCAGAGGTGAAAGCTTTCTCTTTGTTTAATAAAAGAAAGGGGATTTTTTTGAGAGCTTTTGTTTTACTTTTATCTGTTTGCTTTAAAGCTATTTTTCCTGACTTCAAAACCTATTATTGATTTCTTCTCCCAGTGCCCAAGACGAAAACAAACAAGTAGGGCCACAAGAACTGAACTGCAAACACGTTTTTACTAATGCATCCCAAATAATCACAAATCATTTCCTTTTCCATTTTCCAAGCGGCCCTGGTGCTGCTGCCAGGAGGCTCCTGGATCCAGGAATCTCCCAGTTCATGGGAAATGCTTTTCCCTTTGCTGCAGACAGCCCCTGCCAGCAGCAGGGAAGGGTTTGCTCTGCTGCAGACTCCAGTCTGACCCTCCTCACTGGGTGTTTTTGTGCCTCAGTTTCCTGCAAAACCAAAACCAACCTTGGGCAGGCAAAAAAACCATCCCAGCAGGTTTTTGGCAAAGCCAAAATCCAACGATCTCCTGGGTTAAGTGTTTCTAAGCTGGGCATCCTCACAAACATTAGAAACAAGAGAAGGAGCCTCATCATCCACCTGAGTCTCCCATTTTTGGGATTCCTTTGGCAGGTTTTAGGTTATAAATGGTGACTCAAATGCTTGGCGTGAGGGAGGCAGAGAAGGCTCATTTTTGAGAGCCTCCGTCCCGCAGAAGACCCCTTTTATCCCATATTTGCATCTGTTGGGGGCACATGGATGTGTGTGTTCATACACACACAGAGAGGTGCCATTATTGGGGTGTTAGGTAGGAAAATGCGAATAAACCGGGCATTTTTATATTTTATAACTAATTGAGGTGCCCATCACCAGCCTTTCCATGCATCAGGCACACAAAGGGATCATTAATTCTGCCCTGACTCTCTTTGCCAATGATCCACTGCAAAGTATTGAACTTCCTTCTTGCTGAGGTGTAAATAAACAACAGCATCCAACAGAGCCAACAAATAACCTGAATTAACCAAGTGAGGAATTGCTGCGAAGGAACGTCCTGAAAGGGATTTAGGGGGAAGGGGAAAAAAAAAAAAAAAAGATGAAGAGAAAAATATGGACAACATAAAATATTCATATTGTCAGCAAACGAGGAGAAAATGTTTCATTTATAGAGTGAGACAGAAGTAATATAGGAAATAGATATGCTCCATGTAAATTTATTAAGTGCAACTTTCTCTCTTTCTCTCTCTCTCTCTCTCTCTCAGATAAAAAACCTCTTCATGAAATAAAATCCCGAAGTAAGTTATTTTTTTTCTATTGTAAATATGATTTTCCTCATCTTCTTTGCCATTTGGGTTATTTGTTCAGGAGCTAAGCAGGAGCCAAGGGTTTATGAGAGGCTTTAGCGTCTGCTGAGAGCATCTTGGGAGCAGCTCTGTGATCCCAGGTTCAGGGGAGTGCTCATCCTCAGCAATTTGTGACAGGGAGCCCTGGCTCCAGGCGTGGCATCGATCTCTGGAGCACTTGGAATTAGAAAAAAGGGAATTAATGCAAGAGTTTGGGGTTCTTGGTGCGGATCTGGTTCCACTGCTGGCTCTGACCTTGCTCAGCTCCCTCCAGGCTTCCTGTCTCCCCTGGAGGGCGATTCTGTGCGTTTCCCTGTGCCTGGGGATCATCCCTGGGCTGCTCTGGGGCTTCTGTCCTGCACCTGCAGCTCTGCCCAGAGCTCTGGCAGGGGAGTGGGACCAGGGGGACAAGGGACAGGATGAGAGGGAACGGCCTCGAGCTGTGCCAGGGGAGGGCCAGGTCGGACATCAGGAGGAATTGCCCCATGGAAAGGGGCTGTAAAGCATTGGCAGGGGCTGCCCAGGGAGGGGGTGGAGTGCCCACCCCCGGAGGTGGCAGCTGGGGCCGTGGTTGGTGCTGACCACGGTGGTGCTTGGTGATCTCCGAGGGCTTTTCCACCCTTGGTGATTCTGTGATTTCACATTCCTGGTGCTTAGTTTTTTCTCAGGATGCCCCAAATCAGTTTAGGGAGCTGCAAAAGGTGCTGAGGTCGCCTTGAGCATTTCTGCTTTGGGCTTGTCTGGGTGTCCCCAGAGTCACCCCCGGCGGGTGCCCTGCGGCCGCCAGGGCTGGGCTCGGGCAGTGGGTTCCATTGGTTTGTCTGTGCAGTTCCGTTTCGTAGAGAAAACTGAGAGAACCTCAGTCAGATCGCTTGATTTTCTGATTTACCCAAAAAGGAGCTGCAGTGGGGTTGATGTGGGCTGTGACAGACCTGGAGATGGAAAGGGCTGGGTTCCAGCCTGGGGCAGGGACCCAGGGCGCAGCTCGCTGCTGCTCGTGGAGCAGGAACTGCTCCAGTACTTCCTCACTCATCAGCGATGCAAAATCAAAGCCAATTATGAGGATAATTGAGGGACAACCTGCTCCGCTGAATGAGCTCTTACCCGAGTCCCTGACTCTTGATCCTCGTGCTCCAAGAGTGAGGAAAAGGACTTTGGGCTGTGGGAGTGGTGGGGAGCTCGGGAAGGGGAGCTGAAGAACCTCTGGGATCTCCTGCCGAGGATCCCAGGATCTCCTGTCCCTGCTGCGTGCCCTGCACAGCCCCTGCAAAGCACTCCTTGTAAATGAGATAATTTAATCAATTACGTCTCCTAATGCACTAAACCAAATGTTTCATTTTCTGCTCCTGCACATCTTAAATTATCTTCAGGTGCTTTATGAAACTTAATCATAGTTAATAGAAACTTCATTACCATCAAATGTGCTTCCAATAAATGTTGTGTAACAGTGTCAGGAGGTGGAGTGAAAAATGGGCTGCAATTACCACAAACATGGATCCTGGAGCAGGAAGGGATGGAACTCGTGGTGCCTGCCAGGGTCCCTCCCGCCCCTGGGCCGGGAGGATGCAGCTCATTAAGGAGTAATTGGTTGACTATAAATGTTTGCTTTTCTGGCTTGTTTGTTTGGTTTCCACTTGGTTCCCTTCTGGGAAGAAATAAAAGGAGAACCTCACCCCGCTCCCCCAAATTTCCCACACTTTCCTCCTTCCCTTAATTTCTGATCTCCCATGGAAGGAATTCTCCAAAAGAAAAGATTAGAAGGTGAAGAGGTGGAAATTACTTTAAAAAAACCCAGTGATTGCTCCTAAAGAAACACCAAAATCCTCAATGAAAAAGAAAGGCTCCTTTCTCATGGAGTGGTGTTCCATGGGAATAATTCAGGGAACACTGAGTCACTCTGGGCTTGCCCTTTTAGCATAAAGCTGTTTAAAAATCCACTAAATCCTGGAAAGGATCTTTGGCCTCTGAACTCTGTGGTCCCTTGGGGTTTCTGGTGGGTTTTCCTGGCAATGGGGCCGTTATGGGATCATGTGGTGACTCCTCCAGGTGCTCCATGGAACAGAGCAGCGACCATTTATTAAAGGGAAGGAACCTCAGGAAGAATTCCTGTGAGAGGTTTTAATCATAAAATTTATAGACCAGTGTCCAATTCAAGCTCTCAGTGAAAAGAAAATTCTTTTCCTCAGGAAGATTTGGCTTGAGTCAAACCCGTTCCCGTTTGTTTTGGATTCCATGCTCTCCCTTCCATCTTCAACCCACGTCTGACAGTCTAAAAGTGGGAAGCTGGAATTGCCTGGCGTGGGAATCGATGGGGAAGGAGATGCTGAAGCACTCGAGGAGATTTAGAGTCAGAAATTGCAGTTGCTCGCAGGGAGCACCTGAGGAGTGGTTCATGCTCTGGTTTGGAGGGCAGGAGATCAGCTCTGGGATTCTCCCCCGTTCCTGTCCTGGGGGCTGGAAGTTTTTCCTGCCAGGATATTTCTGCATCTCTCAGACTTGATAATTTCTCATCCCAGCAAGGCAGAAGGGGTAATTCAGATTTTCAGCACTTTTCTTTTTTAAAGTAATGATCCAAAGGGAAGAGTTAAAGATGCTTTGGGGTGCAATAACCACGAGCTCTCAATGGCTCCCTGGGAAGGGAAAGACCCCAATTGTTCCTGGGTTTCTGGAGAGCCATCACCTCCCTCCTCCTCCCTCATTCATTGCTCTAATTACCCAAAGAAATTAAGTCAACAATCGCGTTTCATAATTAATTCCCTGTAACAACAAAGCAGCTTGGGAATAGGAAATTGGAAGAAATAGAAATGTAATTGTTGTCTGCACTTTGCTTTCTGCACCTGGTGCTGGGGAACAAGACAGAGGTGTGGGAGTTGGGCTTTGGATCGGGATTTGTGTTGTCTTGGTCTGATCTGAGACATTTCCAGTTTGCCTTTTTGTCCCCGGGGGTTTGCGTTTGCTTTTTCTCTCTGGCCCCTCCCATTGTTACATTGTCAGCCTTACTCTCTTCAATCCCTAAAACGCTTAAAATTCTCTCTACAGCATTTTTCAAGGGGGGGATCTCATGGAAAAAATGAAAAAAAAAAAAGGCTTTAGGAAAAAAAATGCTTCTCTCTAGTGATTGATTAGGTAGAACCGTGTGGCAATGGAATTGTTCTAAGAAGTTGAATTTTGTCACCTCACAGGTTTGTTCAGTGTGGTTTCGTGTCATGACCTGCCACAGAAGGTGGATTCCTCCTCAAAGCTGCTATTTCCATGCAAACTTTGTGATTTTTCTTTTTCCTTCCCAGCGAGTTGTAAATGTGTCAAAAGCAGAACCCTTTTCCGTTTGGAGATTATTTGAAAATACAGCAGAAATTTTTGCAGGAGCATTTTCTTGGTTAAATGGTTCTGGTGCTGGTAAAACTGATACCAAAACATTTATTTTGTGTTGGGTGGGATGCTGGAATCTCGTGGTTGGGGTTGTCTGGGACCAGTTGGAGAGCAGGGATGGGAGAGGTGTTTTCTGTTAAGGGTGTTCGAACCAAACATTTGATTTTACTTTTGATTGGAGTCCCAGCCTCGTTCCCAGCACCTGGAGCAGGGTTTAGGGACGGGGGGTCCTGGTGCTGCCGTTCCTGGGACGTTTCCCTGCTGGGAGGGAGCTGTGGGTGCCCAGCCCCTCCCCAGGACATCCAGCTGGGGCTGCTGGCACTTTTCAGACACTTATTTTTTGCACGAAAGTGTTGAGCCAAGGAAATGCCGCCCAGAGGTGCTCGTTCCTTTCATCTCAACAGTCTGAAGTTTCATGTTCGTTTTCAAAACTCAGCTAAAATGAAATTATCTGACTTTTCAGCAGAAAAGCACAACAGAAGCCTCCTCCCAAACAGTAATTAAGTCATTTCCATAACTGGCTATTTATTAAATGCTGATTTTAACTTTCCCCCCTATTTCTGTGCAGTGCAGTTCGTTCGCTGACACGGAGCACTCTGGATTTCCCAGTGATATTTTACTGCTCTCGTTGGCCATGAGTAAATCCGGTTCCTGTTCCCGGGGCTCTGCTGTGCCAGGAGAAGCCCCCAGCAGGACCCAGACCATGCCCAGGGTGGGCTCTGGGCTCCCTCCCCCCACCCTGGATCTGGGAATTCAGGGAACCACCCAAGGACCCTCTAAAGGGATTTGCCAAGTGATTTAATTTCATGGCACACGGTCCCAAATCCCAGCAGATCGAGGATAGCGGGACTGGATATTTCAATTATGGAATATCGCAGGCTTCATTTGGATTCATTCTGTCACAGCAGTGGATTCCTCTTCTCTGCTGGAAGAGTTGGAAGTCGTAGAAATCTTGGTTGTGAGTTCATGGCTGGGAGGGGATGGAGCACTGCTGCTCGTTCCAAAGCTCACCCAGCAAATACAGAGGGAAGGAGGGGAATCTTCACTGGGATTTTCCAGAGGATTCATGACCTCCTGGATCAGCTCTAGAATTCCAGCCTGAAGCTTCCACGTGTCTGGAAAGCAGCAATAGCTGAAACTCCTGCTGGTGCCTCAAGCAGCCCTCCCTGGCTGCAGTCCCACCCGCTCCCTTCCCACTGATTTCCACAGGTCAGCGCTGCCCTGGGGCTGGGACGGGAACGGGAAGCGATGGCACAGCTCATGCTCGGAGAGGGGAGAGGTCTGCTGCCCTTCCGAGCCCAACCCGCCCACCTAAAAACCTGGATGGACCACAGTGCCATCCTGACCCAGAGCAGGCTCTGCAGGATGCAGGGATCCACCCCTGACCCAGAGCAGGCTCTGCAGGATGCAGGGATCCACCCCTGACCCAGAGCAGGCTCTGCAGGATGCAGGGATCCATCTCTGAACCAGGGCCAGCTCTCTGGGATGCAGGGATCCATCCCCAAACCCAAACAAGCTCTCCAGGATGCAGGGATCCATCCCCGAACCCAAACAAGCTCTCCAGGATGCAGGGATCCATCCCCGAACCCAAACCCACTCTCCAGTTTGCGGTGCTTCATCGGGAATTCCGCTCACCCTCTCAGCCCTCATTTTCCAGAGCTGCCCGTGCTCCTGCGCCCGGCTCCACGTTGGTGTCTCCACTTCCCCCCGTGTCCCCCCGTGTCCCCTCGTGTCCCCCCATGTCCCCCTGTGTCGCAGTCCCTCAGAGCGCTGTTCTTGTCCCCGCAGATGTGGAGCGCGGCGGGGACATCGCGCTGTACTCGGGGCTGGCGGCGGCGGTGCTGGCGGTGGCCGTGCTGGCGCTGGGGGTGACCCTGTACCGGCGCAGTCAGAGTGAGTACGGCGTGGATGTCATTGATTCCTCTGCACTCACGGGAGGCTTCCAGACTTTTAATTTTAAAACAGTCAGACAAGGTTAGTGCGGCGATTTCCTTCTCCTCTCTGCAGAGCTCCCGCTGCTCAGGCGCTGGATTTGGGGAGGGGGGTTTGGGGCAGCCAGGGCAGGGACGGGGACCCCGGAATTGGCTCTGGGGTGTCCCACAGACACAGAATCCTCCTTGGCCACACTCCAGGTGCTTTAGAAATGCTGTCCCGACCTTCTGCACGGGCTTAGGGAAAGCTCAAACTAAAGCAAAGCAACCAAACCAGAGCAAGCCCAGGCAGCACAGCTGCACTTCCCTCCTGTTCTCAGTTACAGAGCTGTCCCTCACTCCAATAAATGGCATTGTTCTTTTACTGATAATCTGAGACCCCCGGCTGGAAGTGTTTTATCACCACCTGTAACACACCAGCACCGGGGTCTGTGGGAAATAAATGTGTGTAAGGCTGGGTTGGTTAAAAAAGACCCCTAAAGCTCTAGGAAAAAACCACCAGTGCCATAAAATATGGACAAAACATTTACTAAAAGCAGCGCTCGAGTTTTCAGGAACGTTATTTCCTTTGAGCAGGAAGGTGGGGAGGGAGAGAAATGGGGATGAAAGCAGAATGTTTCTCTGATGCTGTGCTGCCATTCTACCTCAGACCTGCCTGATTGTGGGTGGGTGGGAGCGTGGGCTGGGTGTGAAAGTGTCCCCATGTCTCTGTTCTCTCCTCAGAAAAGGGAAATATGTTGCAGAGTTTGTTTGGGGGGGTTTTTTGTGGTGTTGTTTTTACAGTTTCTTTATTTCCTGGAGACGTTCCTCACCAAGCATGACTTGCAAGAAATTGGGAAAAGGGCTTGGCAGACAAGGACATTTGAAGGAGGTTCATTCATCCATTTCTCAATCCAGACCTTTAATTAGGGCTGTGTAAATCTCAATGACTGTCTCAGATAGGAACGTTTTCCTTTGTGGTTCAGTTTGAATCTTGTTTTGAGTCTGGGGAATTGTTTGCTTGACTTAATGCTTAAATCCTCTCGTTCTGGATGCTGTGAAAATACCCAGCTAAAAAACTAAACAACCAAAGAAAAAAACCCCACCACGAAACCAAACAGCCAGAGGATTCAGGCCCTAAATCCAGCCATTCCCTCTCACTTTTCAGAGTGTTTTCTGGGGTAAAATGCCTCTAAATGAATAACTGTGGTGTCTTTCCCTGTATTACTCTCGTCCCACTTCCCCTTCAGCCCAGTTTCCCTCAGGCATGAAGTCGTGGGTTTGTGTAAAAGGTCTGCAGGAAGATGTTGTCACCCAGTGGGGTTTAATGTAAGGAAAGAAAACAACAAGAGAGAAAAAAGGGCAGACACACAAACTTGAATCCAAAACAAAGGAGGCTCCTCCTTGGATTCCTTGGAGCTGCCTGAGGTGTGGGAAACGTGAAGAGTGTCAGATTATTGCACCAGTTCCTCTGTTCTCTAACGGGGCCTGGTGTGATTTTGAGCTCTGAGAGCTCCAGGAGGGCAGAGCGAGTCCCAGCGGGAACGGGGCGGGCTCGGGAAGGGATTCCCGAGGTGTCCCCTCCATCCGTGACCCCCCGCTGCTCCTGTCCCCACAGGTAACTCCCTGCTCCTGAACTCGTCCCTGCAGCCCGACCTGACGGTCAGCAGGACCTACAGCGGCCCCATCTGCCTGCAGGACCCCCTGGACAAGGAGCTGATGACGGAGTCATCGCTGTTCAACCCCCTGGCAGACATCAAGGTCAAGGTGCAGAGCTCCTTCATGGTGTCCCTGGGCGTCAGCGAGAGGGCCGAGTACCACGGCAAGGCCCACCCCGGGACGTTCCCCCACGGGAACCACAGGGCCTTCGGGACGATCCCGGCCGGGAACAAGGCTGTGTACATCCAGAACCTGGCCTCCATCTCCACCAGCAGCGAGCTGAGGACCACGGCCCTGTTCGGGCACCTGGGGGGCCGCCTGGTGGTTCCAAACACAGGTGGGTGGATCCTTTCTCATTAAAAGCACATGAAAGTTTTAGATTTGGCCGCCTGATGTCGTGTTTTATAACCGAATCTAAAAAAAAAATGCCAGGAAAGGAAAAGTAGGGGCCCCGTTAATGCAAATTGTGGGAAGTAGGGCACGTTGCCCACACAGGACACGAGTGATCAGAGGGAAGCCTGGGCTGAGGAGTGAAGAGGCATTATGCCTGTTTGAACTGTTTTAAATTACTGCCTCTCTTGATGTCTTCAGCATGAAAGTCATATTAATCAAAGCTGTGGCTTGCTTGGATCCTGCTCCAAAGGAAAGGCTCCCCGGGACGGGGCCAATACTGGGTCTTACGTAAGGGGCTCACGTTCCAGCAGCAGCGCCGGGCCCCACATCCCTGCCTGGGGGGCAGAGGGACAGCCCCACTGCCCACCAGGGTCCTGCCCCCTCCTGCCTGTCTCTTTTCCTCTTTCTTTGAGCAAAAAGCTCCGCAGTTCCCACAGTGGGGCCCTTCCGAGTCAGCCCCATCCCGGGCTGGGCGCTGGGATGTTCCCTTTGCTTTGTGTCAGGAGTTTTGTGACTTCAGGGCTTTGTGGGGCGTATCTCAGACTTGCAGAATTGTTTGTGAAATGAGCTGAACAGCAGCTCAGAGCCAGCAAAGGCTGTCAGGGTCCCAGCCCTGCAGTTGTACCACAGGGCTGTGTTTGCTTCACCCTGAACCACAGCCCTTACCTCGGGCATTTTCCCTCCCACAGAAAGCCAGATACCCCATTGCCAGCTAAGGGTTATCATCCTTCAACCTCCAGTGACATTTCTTCACCTTAAATTCAGCTTTGTTTTTGTTTGACCAGTGGCTCCAGGATTATCTGCTGCTCTCTGGTTGAACTGGATGATTTAGAGCTTTATCCTTCATGTCCCATAAAACGAGTGCGTTAAAGGTTGCCATAAAAAACGTGGTTTGTGTTTGGAGAGGATTGATGGCAGCGACAGTCCAGGGCTGCACCATCCTGCACGACACGTGGAGTGCTTTCATTTCTCCACAGACTGGTTTTGTGTTGAGGAAGGAACATTGCAGAGGCACTAAGTGAAGGCATGAATTAAGAATACCCTCATCCTGTATATTTAGCTACTTTATGTAATGATAGTCCCATCAATTAGATTATTAAAATATGTATTTGGTCCACTTGCAATTTATGTAATTCTGCTGCCTTTATGTAAGATCAGCTTTGCTAAGCAGTTGTAAATTCCAGTGTGATCAAGTCAGTGCCGTGCCGAGGCTCCGCATCGTGTGACAGATGCAAAGCCAAACACATCCCTCCTCTCCTGAGAGGGAGATAAAGCCGTTTAGTTCCAGTGGTGCCCAGTGGAAAACTCCCTTGTTAACTCCTGGTGGTGTAACAGGAGAACGGGGTCACTTGGATCCAGGGGTTGGGATGTGTAGGAGCAAAGGGGTGATTGCCCTGCAGGCTCAGGCTGGGGCAGGGGCTCTGTGCATGAGGAGATTCCCCGGGATCCCACAGTGATCGGGTTTGATTTCAAAAAGGAAAGGGGCAAAGAGCTTTTAAGATGTCTTTTCCTTTAATGGAAAAGTAACAGCTTTATTTCCTTCAGTAATTTATTTTCCTTTCATGTGATGACGTTGCCATTCCAAGCAGGAATTCAGAGGAGCGCTCCTTTGGGGCTGCTCCCTGGGGTGTGTGCTCCCTGTCCCTTACATCCCTGCCCTTCCCAAGGGTCATCCCTGCCCTTGTTCTTTTGCAGGGGTCAGTCTCTTGATTCCACACGGAGCTATTCCTGAGGAGAGTTCCTGGGAAATCTACCTGGCCATCACGCAGAAGGAGTCCAGGTGAGAGCACACAAACACAGATCCAGGACCGTGGATCTGCCTCCTTTCCTGGGTGTGGAATGGAACGTGCAGGGGTCGCTCCTCGTCCCCATTGCTGCTGTGCCCACCCTGCTGTGGCCCTGTGAGGGACACAAAAGTGGCCTTGGAGCGATGCTCCCGTGAAATCCATGGAATCCTTGGACATGCTGCTGAAGGAGATCGTGTGCCTGCTGCTCCCTTCTCCTCTCCCTGCTCAGGAGGAACTCAGCAGCTGCAGCTCAGGCTCTAGGGGTGCTTTGATTTGGTTTTTTTTTCAGCCTGAGAATGCTACAGACACTTGGAAGCACCGAGGCTTCAGCAGAATTTATTATTGTGACACCTGAAAAAAGAAAAAAGAAATTGGCCTTTTTTTGTTACCCTGCTGTGGCTTTTTTCCCTCCCCTGCAGTCTCCCTCTCAGCAACACTTGCACACGCAGACGGCAGGGAGGGCTTGGAACGTTCCAGCCTCTCTTCAGCAGGAATGGTGTTTTCAAAGTGCATTTTCTGAGCACCCACAGCTACAGCTCCACCGAGCTGGGAGATGGTCGAGCTGTGCAGAGCCAGCTTGGATTTGGAACCTGAGGGATCTGAGCACAGGGCTGCCCGCCAGGGTGTCACCACGGGCACTGCAGTGGGGTACCCAAGTCAGCTTGGGCTTTCCCCCTTTTATATCTTGGTTTCATTATTGTATCTTCTTATTTCTATCTTGGTAGAGGTCCTTTCCCTGATTTTTATCTTGGTTGAGCTTCCTCCTCTCATTTTTTATCTTGGAAACACCATTTGCTTTAATTTGAGGAGGGAGCTGCATGCCCATAATGGGGATCCCAGTGAATTAAAATACAACCAAACAGCACCAAAACCCAACAGGGCAAGAGGTTTCGTTGCTGGTTCAGTGTCCAAGTGAGTCTCCTCCACTCTGGCCCTGCTCCTGCCCAGGTGTTTTTTCCAAGGGATATGGAAAACACGTGGATGTGGGGCTGGGTTAAATTTGAGTGGGAGAGAAGAAAAGCAGATTCTTCTCAGACATTTCATCTCTGTAAGTCAGCAGGCAGAGGATGCAGCCCTTAATTCAGCCCAGGTGAATCCCTGGAGCTCAGCTGGTGGGATCTCCCCTGCCTGTCCTGGAGCCACAGACACAGATCCACTTTGCTCAGCCCTAAATCCAAGCAGAGCCCTGTCCCTGAGCCTGTGTAAGTCACTGGGCTCGCTCCTCCTGCAGAATATAAATGGGTTTTCAAAGCAGGGAGATCACACTCAATCTGGAAAAATTTATGAGCCTGTGTTTTTTAAACCATAATTTGTTTTATCTCCGCTCCTGTGAAAATATTGTTGATGGCAGCGTTTGAAGGCAGAGCACGGCGGGGATGGCACCAGCTGGTGCTCGAAGCAGGGCTGGCTGGCACAGAGCAATTTCAGTGCTGGATTTGGGTTAAACAAATTGAAATGTATTTTAAACACCAGAATCCTAAACTGACCGGCCACTGATTGGAGTTAGATGGGGTCTAATGGGTTTGTTTCACCTGCAGCTGCTGCTCCCACGTGAAAGGAGCAGAGATGAGCTGATCTCACTCTGTAGCAGAATGTCAGTGAATTCTCGCTCCTGACAGCCACTCTTGTCTTTGCTGCCCCAAGCCTCGAGCCGGAGGGCCCCGAGGTGCTGCTGGGCCCCGAGGTGAGCTGCGGGCCCCCGGAGCTGAGCGTGAGCACTCCCTTCGCGCTGACCATCCCGCACTGCGCCCACGCCGACCCCCAGCACTGGAGCATCCACCTCAAAAGGAGGACTCAGCAGGGGAAGTGGGAGGTAAGCTCAGCCCCCAGCCTGCGCCCACGATGGAAGTGGAATTAACCTTGGTGCAGGCGCAGGGCAGAGATTCTGTCGGGGATAGGCACAGAGAGACATCTGAGAGAAACAATTAAAACAAAAAATCCCCATTGTGCGTTTTGTGAAGAAGCAGCAGAATCGTTTTCGGCTGTTCTACCAAGATGTGCCAAACTTTACAGCTACAAACCCTGTCTGTGGATCCCATAACTGCAGCATGTCCTTTCCCTCTCTCAACCCCAGCCTGGTTTTTGCTCTGCTTTAAACCATCCCAGGCCAGGCCAGGCTTCCTAATTCAGATTTGCTCAGCCCTTGGGCAGCTCCAGCAGGGCTGGCCACAAACAGCCTGGAGTCACTGAGGAGTGGGACAGAGGGACACAGGGACAGAGGGACACAGGGACAGAAGGACACAGGGCCAGAGGGACACAGGGACAGAAGGACACAGGGACACAGGGACTCCGGGTGCAGCTCCCTCCTGGCGGGGCAGCAGGGCAGGACTGAGCAGCAAAGGCAGAGCCGAGGGAGATTTTGCTGGAGGTAAACGTGGCTGTAATGGGAGTTCTGGAAGGAAGTCAAACCCCAGCCATTGTTCAAGGTTTGCTTATTGACGTGAACCTTCAAGGTAATTTTTTAACTTGGCGTTGGGGGAAAAAATTAGCCAGAAAGTCAAGAGCACTTGAAAAAAGCTGCTAAAATTGCTTATGCATCATCATCGTTACCGTATGTACACAGCGAGCTCTGCACAGGGCATGGCCATAAATCCTCCTGCTGACTCAGGGCTAAATTGGGAATATTTACCCAGGGAAGCAGTCCCCCTTCTCCCCTTGCCCGAGTGCAGCCTGGCTCTCAGCAACACTCTGCACTCCAGTTGAATAAAAATAGAGAATTAATGCCATGACTCCTGTTGTCGAGGCCTATTGATTCGACTTTGCTTTATTCTTTTTAAACCTGAATTTCATTTTGCAGGAAGTGATGTCTGTGGAAGAGGAAACTACTTCTTGCTACTGCCTGTTGGATCCTTATGCCTGTCACATTCTCTTAAACAGCTTTGGAACTTATGCCCTAATTGGGGAACCCATCTCTGACTGCGCCGTTCGACAGCTGAAAGTCGCCGTTTTTGGCTGCCTGTCTTGCAATTCTCTGGATTACAATCTGAGGGTTTATTGTATGGATAACACCCCTTGTGCGTTCCAGGTAAATGGCTTCACTTTGCTCCTCCGGGCTTTGTTTCTTTTCCCATAAAATGCTGACTTCCTTTCACTCCCTGGGCAACCCCACACTTAACCCCATGGGAATATTGGATTTTTTTAAGCCACTGCTGCACCATTAGAATAATTCCCTTAATGTCCCTGCAGTTCTGGATTTACACTGAGAGCTTTAGGGCAGCCAAACTCTTTTGTCGTTTTTTGCCACCTTCTCAACTACCCAAACTCACCCAGCCCTGGTTTACAAAAATTCCATTATCCTGCATTTCCTCTGAGAAAGAAAACCAACCCAATCCCCACGTGGCAATTGAGATGAGAATCATTTTCCTGCACTGCATTCCAGGACAAAACAGAGACATGCACTGGCTTTTGGTAAACTCAGAAGCTTTAACAAAATGCTTTTCTTTGGGGAACTGAGATGCAAACCGTTGTGAGATGAATTTTTCCTTCCTTTTCCCGTCGCACGGGAGTGGAAACGCGACTCTGACTGAAGCACACGCTGCTGCCTCTGTGCTTCTAATAAAAGCCAAGGCACCAAAAGGATTGTTAGAGGCTCACAATGGCTTTGTAATTATCCTCTTTATAACACTTAGACAATTAGTGGGTACCGGTGTCTTCCTGATGAGTCTGGAGGAAATGATCAGAAGAATAATTACCAGTTCTCTGCGTTCCCAGGAGTGAGAGCGGGGTGTTTGTGGATACTGAGACAACTGCGCGTTCATGGAATGATACAGCCCTCAAAAGCAAGTCAATATTAGTGGGGAACGTGGAGAAATACAGAGTTTTTTGGGTAAAATATCGGAGTAGGGGTTGCCAAGTTGTGTTTGGCAGTTAATCCTGCACAGTGCAGGGTTATGTAAAGAGACAAAATTCCCTTGTTTTTGACTTTTTCCCTGTGTGAAAACTCTCCTCGCTCCTCCAGCAGCTGACTTGGCCCTTTATGAAGTGCTGGGAAACTCCTGGCTCTCAAAATTTGAGAGACCCAAGTCCTTTGTGTTTTGCCTTTTGCCCAAATGCTGCTGCTGTGGGAGGAGCCCCAGTCCACGAGTGTCAGTGAAGGCAGAGCAGCACTTACAGAACATTTGAAAACATCCAACATGCTCAAGGAATTTTGAGAAAAGTTAAGAAATAATCTGCTCCCTTTGTGGCTGGAAACCAAAACCTGAAGACTCCAATTCCTTCCTTCATCTGGACCCGACCACCAGGAGTTAAACCAGAGCAAATGCCTGTAAAATGTGGTTTCTATTAGAAATCCATTAGTACAGTTGCAGAGAGCTCGAGCACTGAATTTTCAGAAGGTCACAGCGACTCCAGGAGCTCCTCTAAGGATGACTTTGGCCCTGACAAGCACTAAACCCCTTCGATGGACACTGATTTTGTATAATTTGTGTGGATTAAGAAAGGTAATTTGGACTGGCTGCTTGCCTGCTGATTTTTAAAGACTTCTGCAACCTTCCCTTCCTCACTGGTGTTTTTACTGCAACAGCTCAGGAATAAACATTGCTTAAGTACAGGCAGGGGTGATTTTTTTTTTTTGGCCATTATGTTTTATATTCACAGAATTACATAAAAATGTCGCTTGGAACAGAGCTCTGGAGGGCTGTAGTGCAAAGCCCTGCCCAGAGTCTGCCCTTCAGACTGCTCAGGGTCTTGTCCAGAGATTCTGAAAGTGCCCCAGAGGTGGGAAATGGAACTGAACGATTTCACCTGGAGTGTCTGAGGGCTCTCAGACACTCGTTCCTGTATTGAAAACATTCTCTCCTCCTCCCTTGCAGGAAGTGGTTTCGGATGAAAGACTCCAAGGAGGGCAATTGCTGGAGGAGCCCAAACTTCTGCATTTTAAAGGCAACACCTGCAGCCTCCAGATCTCAGTGCTGGACGTCCCTCCCTTCCTGTGGAGAATCAAACCCTTCACTGCGTGTCAGGTACCTGGCACTTCACCCGCCTCCCTCTGCACTGGGGTGGGCAGAACCCAAATGAGACCAAGGTTCCTTTTATTCAAACAGCTTTAAATCTCCCGAGCATTTAACAAAAACATGTTGCCTCTTGATTTTGACAAACACAGATTTCGTTTATAACAGAGCGCTGTAAATTTGTCATTTTACAGAAATGCTTGTGCTTTCCCTCATTTCTGTTGCCTCCAACAGAAGGCAAATATTCCTGTTCAATCTTAACCACTCCTCAAGATGTTTCTAATATCTGTCATTCCAGTTTTGATATAACTATGGAAATATGGCTAAAAATGACATTTAAATGTAACCACGAGTTCAAATCACAGCACGCAGAGAATTAGAACTGAAGAGCAGCAAATTGGTTTTTTCTCTTCTCCGTTAATTAAAGAGGCTGTTGAAAACCAGAAAGGAAAAAAATCAAAACAAAAGAAGAATTTCCAAGGATTTTGGTGACTGGAAATCCTGAGGAATGTGCTGGCACATGGAGTGGGCTGGTTTTAGCATACAGCACTCAGTTAAGAGTGTACAGTCTCCCTTCTCCCAGAAGCAGGGAGACAATTATCCATCCTCCAGGATTTTGGCAGAAAACCTGTTTTAAATGTGCTGCCACGTTCTCCAAAACACGAGGGTAATGGGCTCTGAATGTTATAAACACAGACCCACAGCCAGAGGAAGCCTCTCCTCGTTAGCAGCGTGGGGAGAATTTGGGCTACAACTTCAGAAATGAAAGAAATGAATCCTTTTCAGCTTCTTAGGGAGAAGAGCTTTTAAGTGTTTTGTTTGTTCTCCTTGCTCACCTGCATTTTAAAAGCCAAGCCAAGCAGGATTAGGATGCCCCAGTTCTACAGCAAGGACCTGCCAGTGTGTGTGCCCCAAAATAAATCAAACCAGAGGAGTTTCCTCTTAATGCAACAAATTCAGTTCTGCTCTCAGCAGATTACAGAGCTCCACACTTTGATTAATTTATTGTCTCTTAATCCCTTGTCCAAACACGAAGAATAAATGTCTGGAATTCAACCTCCAAGTGCCATTTAGAGCCCGATCAGAGCAGGGACTCAGGGCGGGAAAAAAGCCCGTGCAAAACCTCTGCTGCCAGAATGGGCTGACCCAGGGCTGCCCCTGACCCCAAGGAATATTTGCATTTCATAACTGAGTGTAATTGGGATGGCTTGGGCAGCTCAGAAACACAATCATTGCTCCTAAGAGGAGCTGCAGAACCTCCCCTGGCTCTGTGCTTCCCTCGCAGTGAAAAGTCTGGTGACAGCTCTGGTTTGGTTCCAGCCTCTTTATAGAGAAAAGAAGCTATTTTTGCACGTGGAGTTTCTTCCAGTGTTCCCTGGGTTCCTCTCCTACGTCCCACCCTGTGAGAGCAGCTGCTTGTGCTGCCTGGCAGGAACAACTGAACACAGCCTGTTCCAGGAATGTCTCTGGTCCACCAACAGAACCACCACGGGCAGTGTGGGGAGGGAAGATTTATGGAAATGATGTCTCAGACAAGCAGCGCTGCTGCTCGAAGGCCGGAGCAGATGAATAAATCACGCTGAGGAGCTGGCTGGAAGGCAGCTGGTGGCAGGTGGCACCAGGATTCCTCCAGACTCTGCTCAGAGCCCGTGTTTGTCCTGGCCTGGCAGGAGCAGCTGCCCAGGGCTTGGCTCCCTTCCCACCGGGGATCCCTCGGAAGCTGTGGGTGGTGCAGCAGCAGAGGCAGGGACGGGCACGGCACGGAGCTGGGCGGGCACCCCTGGGCGTTCAGAGCAGCTGTTTGCCTCCCATCCCGCGTCTCCTGGAGCATCCAGGTCTGCCTGGGGCCATGAGATGATTTACAGCCCCTCTGTCTGCAAGGAGATTAATTATAAAGGCAGAGTGGAGCTGAGAGCGTTTCTGGAATGCTCCAACCACTCATTGTTCCACCACACGCTGCTGCTCTGCATTGTTTCACACAACTCCTTCCAGCTGAGTGATTCTTCCACTCGGAGTGAGAGCAGAGATGATTACCCTGAAAAAAATCTAATTACAGTTGCTCCACTTGTAACATTTTGCTAATGTTTCCTTTAATGCTGTGAGTATCTCACTGCTGCTGCTGCTCCCAGCTCGGGATCCAGCCTGGGGCTGGGGACAGGCAGGGAGCTCGGGGGGAGAAGGGAAGGGTGGCAGGGCCAGGGCAGTTCTTGGTGGGAAGTTCCTTTCCTTGGATTCTGTGTTCAGGGCGATTCCAAGGAGACACAGAGAGGACTCCTGATCCTGGCGAGGGGGAGGAAGTGAAGTGCATCTTTTTAAAGAGTTCTTAAGCATCTTTTGTAAGAGTTTCCCATCACTTGTTCCCCTGGATGAGCCCTGAGCTCTCGGTCGCCGCAAAACCTTGGTGCTTATGAGCGGAATTGTCGTTTGTCGGCTTTGTGCTGCTCGGAGCTGGAGGGGACGTTCCTGAGCGCGCCCCAGCAGAGCAGGGTGCGGGTGGGGGCTCTCCCCTCGTGTCCCCTGTCCCTGACGCTGTCCCCGCTCCCCAGGAGGTGCCGTTCTCCCGCGTGTGGCGCGGCAACCCCCGGCCCCTGCTCGGCGCCTTCTCCCTGGAGCGCTTCAGCCCCGCCACCACCCAGCTGTGCTGCAAGGTGTGCGTCCGGCAGCTGCAGGGCCACGAGCAGCTGCTGCACATCCAGACCTCCGTCCTCGAGGTAAAGCCTTGGGCACCCCGTGTTCTGTAGGGCGAGACGGCCGTGGAACAGAATCCTGGAATGGGCTGGGCTGGGCTGGGCTGGGTTGGAGGGACCTTAAAGCCCATCCAAGCTCACCCCTGCCATGGGCAGGGCCACCTTCCGCCACCCCAGGTTGCTCCAAGCCCCTCGGACCCTTCCAGGGATGGGGCACAGCCTCTCTGGGCACCGGTTCCCTCCCCATTTTTGTCCTTCCCCTGTGTAGTTTTTGCTCAAAGCTGTAACCGGTCTGGAAAGCCTCGCAGATCCCGTTTCCAGCAGAAACCAAGGCACAGAGACTCTCCACCACTAAAGATAATTTATCAATAATTTAATAATTTACTGTTTGGGTTGGTGGTTGCAGTTTTCTAGCAAGAAGCTCTTGCAGAGCGCTGAGGGTTGGGGACAGGGGTCCAAACTGTGTCTTGTGGGGCCTGGACCCAGCTCACAGCTGAAAGAGATCAAACCCACAGCTGAGCAAGCTGCTGGTCTGCCCTGAAGCAACGAGAACTTCAGCAGCTTCATTTTTGTAGGTTATTGAGCATCTTTGTTGATTAATCCAGATTAATACTCCTGGATTAGAGCTCTGCACCCATAAATGCTCTGAGCAGGGAGTGCAGCAGCTGGGCAAGAGCAGCACAAACATCATCCTGTATAAAAACTCCTCAGAACTGGCTGAGTGTTTCTCTGCTCCTTTACTGTCATTTCCTAAAACCCCCCTGTCACTCCCTCTGTATCTCCAGACCGTGCTGCTGCTGCCGTGTTTCCCCTCTCTGCTGTGTTTTTGAGGGCCCTGTGTGCACACAAGTCCCCAGAGCGTGTTCCAGCTCTGCCTTCAAACAGATTTGCTGGTGCGGAAGCTTTTCTCATGGCTGTCTCCGGCAGTGATTGAAGAGGGAGGATAATTTGGCTGCAAAATAAATATATAAGCGACACCTCCCCCCCGGAGCTGCTCCTGGCGTGACAATCCCCGGCGTGCCCCGGTCGCTGTGCTTATCTCACACGTGCAGGGCAGGAGCATCTCCTGCTCTGAATATTGAACAGGAGCAGCCCGAGCCCAGGGTGGAGCTGCGGCACCGTTGCTGTGCCTGGCTGGCCCTGGGGATGTGTCAGAAATGTTGGATGAAGAGGCTGCGCCATCGCTGTGGGTTAATATTAATGCTGTGCCGCTCCCGGATGAGTAATGCACTGAAATCTGACTCTGTTATGCAAGACTGGTGTGATTCCACGGGAAAAGATCTGCAAAGGACCTGGATTCCAGGGAGGGTGGGAGAGCTGAGGTGCTTACGGAATTCAGGTGTTCAAAAAAACCCAAACAAACAAAGAAATGAATGCAAATTTGTGTGTCCATGTTTGGGGCTTAAGCACTTGAAGATTTAGGAACCCAGCACTGCTCTGCAACACAAAAATAACCAAAAAAGAAAACTCGTAGAAGGAAAATAACACCTTTTTAAAGGTTTTTATGCAGAATTCCTTGTGATGTTCTAGGTGTTCCTTCCCAAACCAAACAAGCACCTCTTAGCTCCGTAGTTTTCTGTTGTCAGCTCAAGCGACAGGAGGAATCTGAGGCCCGGGTTTGATTCTTCCTTTACCTGCTTTGCTTCCCCGCTCCCTGCAGGCTGAGAGGGAAAACATCACCTTCTTCGCGCACGAGGACGGCAACTTCCCCGCCCAGCTGGGCCCCAAGGCCTTCAAGATCCCGCACTCGATCCGGCAGCGGATCTGCGCCACCTTCGACGCCCCCAGCGCCAAGGGCAAGGACTGGCAGATGCTGGCCCAGAAAAACAGCATCAACAGGTGATGGCAGGGCCCTGGCAGGGGCACTTTGCACCTGGAACGGGAATTATTTGCTGTTCGGGGCGGTGGTTGGTTTGTTTGTTGGTTTGTTTGTTTGTTGGCTCGTGCCAGGGGTGTGGGTGGGGAATTAAGGGCTCTCAGGGCTGAGTGGGGGTCACTCCTCATCCCCTTCATGAGCAGCTGCTGGGAGCTCTCAGCTCCTCGTCCTGGGCTGGACGTTTTTCTGTCCACCCTCAGGAGTCCAAGGCTGCAGAAGGATTTTGTCCATCGTGGGTGGAACAGTTGTTCAAAGCACTTAGGAGGCTGCTCGTTCCCCCAGACAAATCCCCTTGGCTCTCACGGGTGCATTTCCTATTCCAAAATGAATCCTGCAGATTTTTTTTTTTAAGAGAAAGACATCTTTAAAAGAGACAGTCATGCTCTACTGTTAGGAGTAATAATATTATGATTATTAAAACTGAAAGATGCTGTAAAAACCAATTTACTTCTTACTTTGCTTTTTCCGCTTGGCTAAATTAAATCGGTGGAGGCAGCTCCCTCACAAAATATTTTCTGATTGTCACAAACTCGATGAATGTGTTCCCAGGGGAGCAGAGGAATACTTAAATCAAACAAAGTAACTTTCCGTTGGCTTCTTGCTTTGAATGGGAACCTCAATAAACCACATCTGAGCCAAAGGAAAAAGAGTTTTGGATGAACACTTTGTTTTACCGAATTCTGCGCAAATCACCCCTGCAGGGTCCTGAAAACTGCTCACTAACAAAATAGAAAATGGTAAATGAAAAGGTGGGGTGTCTGCATAACCACAGGCATCAGCTGCTGTTACAGAATCCCTCTCCCTGTCCAATCCCTGCTGCATTTCCCAGAGATGCCTCCCAGAAGGGATTTGTTTGCCCATCCCAGGGGCAGCACTGCTGGGCCTGGGAACACCCCGGGCTCGTGGTCACTGTCCTTGTGCTGGGCTGGGCAGGTGCCACGTGAGGAACCCCGCACCCAGGGGCTCCTCAGCTCATCCCCCAGCTCTGCTGGAGGATTTTTATTTTCCCAACGTGGGCGCAGCTGCAGCCCGGGCTGCTCCTCATCGTTTTTTCCCTCCTTCCCTGCAGGAATCTCTCCTTCTTCGCCACCCAGAGCAGCCCCTCCGCCGTCATCCTGGACCTGTGGGAGGCGCGGCACCAGCACGACGGGGACCTGGACTCGCTGGCCTGTGCCCTGGAGGAGATAGGAAGGACACACTCCAAACTCTCAGACGTGGCAGAGCCCGAGCTCGAGGAGCCCGAGTTCCCCTCCAGCAGGAACGGGCTTTAGTCCCTCTGCCCCCGCCAGGACGCGCGGCCAGCCCGGCTCTGACGCTGGGCCAGGGGACAGGAGGGTTTGTGCCCCGTGGGGCTGGGACTCACCCCACGCAGCAGTGGCAGTGGGAGGAGCAGAAGCAGCCCTGCTAAAAATCCTCTGGTGATCAGGAAAACGAGCTTCTCCCTGTCCTCCTCCACTTAAAATCCGTCTTTTGGTGCCCCGAAGGAAGCTGCGCTTCTGTCAGCCCCGGGGCAGGAAGGAGAGGGACACAGAGCCATAAGAGGTAAATGTTATCGTGTATTTAGGAACCAGTCGTGTCAATGTAATGCCTAGTGAAAATCAACAAACAGTGTTGGATATTTAGAGCCACTGGAGGTTAATCCTGGTTAAAAGGTTTCTCACGTCGAGAGTGGTTTAAAATCCCATCACGTTGTCACTTTATGTCTGCTACAGGAAAACTGAAAATTTGGCCTTATCCTGTTCAGATGTTTGAGGAATTAGAAGATCTCATAATTATTTCATATCATGTGTATTCCAAATAATTTCTTTGAAAAATGCAGTCCCTTAATGAATGTACATTTGCTGCAGAGCTTTGCTGCCTGCCCTGTTACCAAAATGACAGAACAAACCCCTTCTCCCCGAGACTGGGGGGTGTGCACACGCAAGAGGAATTTTCTAATTTTCTACGTCTGCAAACTTTCTTAGTCAAAAACTGTCTTTGGGGGTGGATTTGAATAACCAAATAACACACGGGAAATTTCCAGCCCTATTTTAGCGAGTTGAGACATTTATTTTTATTACTTCATGCGCTGGGGCTGAGCTCAGTAAAGGTGGAGGCAAATCAGCACAGCTTCGTTTTGGTTTGGTTTCAGATTGAAGCCGCAAGCCCCACACGGCACTGCCAGCACTGACCTTGATTTCGTTGCACAATTTGGGAATTTCACAGGATCCAGGGCTGGCTGTGTTGCACTTGGCTTAGTTACAAATTTGCCGCCAAAATCAGAATCTAAGCAGAGAATTCGCCTCATTTTTAATCCATTCCATACAAATATGATTTATGACTTCAACCAAACCAGAAAGAGCTGTCACTGTGAGCGAGGGCCTGGTGGAGCTGGTGCTGAGCCAAATCTCACCATTATTTCGGCCATTCTTTCCACCCACATCCTTGACGGTCAGCCGAGGTGCTCCTCGCTCCATGTGGCTGCCAGGGGCACGGCCAGGAGAAAGCAGGAACAGAAAGGAGGCTTTGGGAGCTTTGTGGAAATGTGGGAAGCTGAAAACAAGGATTTGGGGGCTTTTTTAGCCTCATGTTTGGCCGAGAGCAGCACAACAGGGCAGGTCCAGGCTGGAACTGTTCCTTCACCCAGGATTGCAGTGTGAAAACCTGAACAACAGCAACAGCAACAACAACAAGAACAGCAACAACAACCCTCTCCTTGCTCCCGCTGCTCTGAACTCGCAAATGTCGCTGCTCCCCCAGCTCAGGAACAGCCCGAGACTTGGAAATCCTGAGACTCGGCAATCCTGAGGCTCATGCAAACATTTCCTGCAGCTCAGTGTCTCCTGCAGCCTGGCAGGGGCTCCTGCACGCAGGGGCAGCGCCGCGGCTGCCAGCAGATTGAGGGGCAGACAGAAATACCGGCAGAGCTGGCAGCAAGCTGTCACTGCTTTTAGCAGCACATGCTCCTCGCTGGGCTGGAGTTATATTTCCAGTGACTGCCAGTCCTCCTCCTCAGAAACCTGTTCTTCGTTGGACAAAATGTCAGGCATGAGAAAAAACAAAATAAGGAATGGCATCCAGGGAAAAGCGGCAGCGTCTGTGAGCTGCCGTTGTCGGGGAAACCAGCCCCAGTCTGTCTCCAGCAGGGGATTTGTTCTCAGCGCCTCAGATCAGCCCTGGTTCTCCAGCAGGCTGGGTTTGGGTCCCCCAGCACAGCCCCAGCCGGGCCTGCAGGTGCTGCAGGGCCGTTCCCGAGAGCTGCGTCCTCCTGCTCTGTTTTCCAAACCCGTGGGAGCTCCCCCGACATCCCGGGGCCAAAGGAGCTCCGTGTGAGCTCAGCCCTGGCAGCTTCTCTTCAGGGAGCACCCAGCGGTTCTCTCAAGCCTTGGGAGCTCTGGAGACCCTCCCAGTGCAGGACACCCAGCCCTGGTGGGAGCAGAGCCCAGCCTGGGCTGGGCCCCCAAAGCTCAGCTCGGAGGGACCCCAGCCCTGCCCCGGAATCCCAGATCCCAGTTCCACCCACAATCCCATGGAGTTCATGTCCTGAAAGGGAGTGAATGTCCAAACTGGACAATGCCAGCAGGAAACTGTTCCCTCGTGGCCTGGGGCAGGGCTCAGTTGGATTTTGCCCTTTAGGTTTTGCTCCCTGGTTTTTCTTCTTTGGCTAAAGCAGTTCTGTGTTGCTGATCTCACTCTTTGAGAACCTGAATCAACAACTCTCGAGTTTTCCTTCCTATTCCTGACTGTTTTGATGCTCTTGTATTCTTCAAATGAACGAGAAATGCCCCAAATATTTATTTCCTTTCTCCCTTTCTCTTAAAAAGACCTTTTGGAAACCTGTGCACATATTTATGTGATTTGACCCAAAACACAGATGTAGAGGAGCACCTGGAAAAGGATTAGAGGCCAGAAATTAAAAATTCATTCCTTTCTTCTGTTGTATAAATTATGATATTTGAAGAACAATTTTCCCGAACGAGAAAGTAAAAGAAAGAGAAATGTGATCTTACCCCCTGTAGATTCCACGTGGCTGCCCTGGCTCTGCTCAGGGGAAAGAGCCATTCTGATTTTACATCACCAAAGAATCTGCTTTAATAGACTTTCATCTTCCTGAGCACTCTGCCCAGGTATTTCTGTGCCGTGAGTCATTCCAGACTAATGGTTGCATTTTAAAAATGACTTCCAGCTCCGCCAGCACCATAAAGCTCATTTCCATTTCCTACCGCCCTGCACTCCCACGGAAATTTTATTGGGATTTTTGTAATGGATGAAAAGATACCAACACAGTTCTCTCAAAATCCAGGGAACTGCTTTTGTCGTTTTTATCTCTGGCTACAGCTGGGCCTGGGCACTGCTGGCTTTCAGAGAGACTTATTCAGCATAAATCACCAAAAAAGGGATCTTGCAGGATCCAGGGTATTCACACCACACTGCAAACCCGTTCTTCCTGTCCACTCGCAAGGCAGTGCTGGATGAGTTTCATCACTTCCAATAACTGACCAGTTCCAGAGAAGATTTCCCACCACAGAAGACACAGCTCAGGTCCCCAGTGAGTGAAACAAGGGAGGGACTGGCCCGGGCTCCTGGTCACCATCGGAATCTTCTTTTTTCCAGGCTGTGTCTGCCTGTCAAACCCAGACTGCAGCAAGAGCTGCCTTAGTTCTCGGCTGGTCATTAACTGAGTGGAAAACAGGAAATGGGATTCCAAGTCCTTGGCAACCGTGGATGATCTCCAGGGTTGCCTCTCTGGCCTTTCCTCGACTGGTTTCCCCAGGGAGTTCTCACCTGTGACACAGCAGGAGCGGGTGAGCATCCCTCACCCGGAGCCTGTTCCCTGTTAGCCCTGCTGGGGAATGTTTCCCAGGGCTTGTTCTTTCCTGGGATGAGCTTTGGGGAAACTCCTCCCTGGACACTGGGGGTGTCTGTGACAGCACAGGAAATGCAAACCTGTCCTTCCTTGGACAAACCGTGATGGTCTGGTTACAATGACTGAAAGGATTCCTGAGCAAATCCCGTAACTTAACCCACAGAGTTCCTGCAGCCCCCACTGCCCCCGCAGGTGCTGGTGACCGTGAGCCATGCCCAGGAGCGCGGTCTTGCCTTTCCTCATTGCCAACGCCAGCAGCAATGGTAGCAGAAACCCCCTTTCCAACACAGACAGAAATCACTCTAGGATCAAAGACTCACTCGGAGCATCGATGGGTGGTGACAGTGTCCGCAGGGCAGGAGGCAGAGCCGCTGCTCTGCTCCTGCCACAGGTGAAGGAGAACCTGTCCTGTCCATATCTGTGTTCACTGTTCTGTCCCAAAATCCAGTAAATGTCTAGGAATTTGCCACTATGTTTTTGTATTAGAGGTGAATAGTGCAGATTCTGCTGGTGTTTCTCGTCTGGGGCTGGGGGGGTAGGGGGGGGCTGTCGTTCTCAAGCTGTTGCAAAAGCTGCTTTAACTGAGCTGTGGAGTTGTCTTGGTTTGTGCTTTACAAGGGAGGGCCGGGACCCGCGGGCAGCGTCCTCTCCTCGTGCCACAGGGTGCCCAGAGCTGGAGTCACTGTGCCCTGCAGCCAGGGCCAGGGCCGAGCTGTCCCTGGGCTGGTCTGTGCCCACAGAGCCGTGGCTGTGCCACAGAGCCGTGGCCGTGCCCACAGGGCCGTGGCTGTGCCAGCAGAGCCGTGGCTGTGCCACAGAGCCGTGGCTGGGCCCACAGGACCATGGCTGTGCCAGCAGAGCCGTGGCTGTGCCACAGAGCCGTGGCTGTGCCAACAGAGCCGTGGCTGTGCCCACAGGGCCGTGGCTGTGCCACAGAGCCGTGGCTGTGCCAGCAGAGCCGTGGCTGTGCCAGCAGCCCCTGAGCCCTCGGTGCAGAGCAGAGCCCGGGTCCCCCCTGTCACCCTGTCACTGTACATAGACCTCGCTGCCCCAGCCCCAGGAAATGTGTAGCACTTCATGAAGTTCAGGGTGCCCTGCACCGAGCCTGGCACGGCGGGAGGGGAAGGCACGGATCTGCCCCAGGGACGGGGATGGTTCCTCCCAGACCCTGCCAGGACCGCCGACACTTGGGTCTGGCAGCGTGAACCGCCCGGCCCCCGCCGTTCCCCACGCTGGGACTGGGAATGCTGGCTGTGGTCGGGGTGTCTCCCAAGCAATCCCTGCAGGTTTCCCCCGTTTGGGCACTGGAGGGGGAGGGAGGAATATTTTTAGGTGGAGCTGTAGGTTTTTGCATCCTTTCCCCTTTCAAACCCCAGCCCCCAGGGCTGAGCCTCAGGGCTCCCTGAGCGCCTCACCGAGCCGGACAGGGCACACACAGACCCTGGGCTCACAAATCCACGTTCCTGGTACAGATCTGGGAACAGCAAACCGACATCACCTGGTCTGGGACTCGGGAGCGAGTGGAGCTGCCTCCTCCCACTGTGACTCCGATCCCGGCTGATAAATGGGTACAAAAACGTTAAACGTGCACCTTCTGTTGATTTGGCTGAGGTAGAAGGTGATGCTGGTCAGTCTGGTGAGACTCTGAGCAGTGTCAGACAAGAGATAACAAAATTCCCATCGCATTTTCAACTTCCAGAACTTTGGACCAGCTCTTAGGTGAAAACGGGAGGAGGAACTTCAACCTAATCCAACACAAAATATAAATAATTTCTAAAAAGAGAACTAAAAACAAGTATTCCTCTAGAGAGACCTCTTTTCTCTTCTGCTCCTTTATTTTTGCAATGAATGGGTTGTGAAAAGGTCGATTCTTGGCTGCTCTGCCTGAACCTCCCTCCCTGCCCCGGGTTTGGTGTGTTCAGGGTGAAGGAGGGCAGAGCTTTGGACACTTTCTTTAGGATGAAGCTGAAGGAGTGGGGAAGGGAGACAGAACATGGGATCAAAAGCATGGCCTTGGCTTCATACCACACTTTCTGTGCCTTGTTCTATCAATGTAAATTCTGAATGTTGTACAGTAAAGATACTTGGGAAAGACTCCTTGGAAAAGGCTGCACTGGCTTCTTTTTTCAGCACATGTACATATATAAATATATATACATATATATATATATTTGGTAATGCCAACCAGCTGTGTTATATTGTCCTGGAGAAGTCAAACTGGACATTCTGGGTGTTTTCTGTAGAGTTTCAGACCTGTACTGGCCCGGCCTTCGGAGAGAAATGTACAGATGGGAATTATGGATATCGGCTATTTATGAATAAAGAGTCTTTTACTGACACCTGACCCTGCTGTCCCTTCACTGCTGGGGTGAAACGAGGCAAGGCACTGGGAATGTTGGATTCCACTGAGGTTTGGGGGGTGGTTTTTTGCTTTTGATCATTGGGTTTATTTCCCTTTCAGAACAGTCCCCCAGAACCCTTCCCAGGCCATCCCAGCGACTGCAGGTGGGACAAAGCCCTGGGCCACCCCCGGCGCTTCCCCACCGTTCACCCTCCGTGGGTGGCAAACGGGAGCCTGGGCACGGCACTCGCCCTCCGTGGGCTGCAGTAAAATGAGTTATTAATGCCCGCAGAGCAGAGGTGCAGGACAAGTGCCATCAATCGGGGTCTCCTTCCAGCATTTTACTGCCTGCTCCGAGGCTGCTCTCAGCCCAGACACCCAACAGCGTCTCCCGCCACCTCCCCCCTTCAGCACAACAGCGCTGGCAGCCCCCGGAAAACCATCCGCGATCAGCTGTGCTTGCGGGGAGATGCTGGCTGGTACCGTAAGGGGTTCGTGGACTGGGATTTAAGGAACAGCCACTTAAAAATCCTGCTGCAGAAAGAGGCTGCTGGGGGGCGAAGGTCCTGGTTTGGACCATTTCAGCCGTTCTGGCCACGCGAAAAACCCCAAGGTGACATTTCCAACACACGGGCGGCACCAAACCCCACCTGGTTATTCTGAAACATCTCAGAAATGATCATGTAAAAAGGACTCAGTTTTCAAACAACTCTGAAAGATCGCATGTAACGAACTATCAATTAAAATTTGTCTAATTCAAGCCTGAATCCACCAGGAAAAATTGAACTGACACCTCTTAAATGAGACCTTGAGCATCAAACTGGAAAGTCCCCACAATTCACCTGCAAATGGATTAATGAAGCACTGTGAACCCTAATGGAATTGCAAAAGGAATAATCCCAGAACCTGCCAGGGATAACGGGGCACTGAGCCCCTTCCCAGCCAGCCGGGTCCCTTGAAGAGGTCCCAGATTGGTTTAGTGCCCCCAGATGTCCCCAGGGCTGGGCAGCGCGGGGGCTCTGGCACAGCCCCTTCCTCTCCGTGGAGCCCACGCGGAACTTTGGGTGGGGACAGGGAAGAGAGGAGGAGAGGAAAAGCTTCTCTCCCTGCCTGTGTTTATTTCTTGCTGTGCTTTGAGGCCATTTGGTTGCTGACTCAAATCCTGTAACCCTTCTGTTGTGACAGGAGGCAGCACTGCGGAGAAAACTCCTGGTTACAAACACCAGGGACTAATTTAAACCAAACTGAATAAATCCCAATCTGGGCTCTGCTAAGGAGCTTTGCGCTTTTTTGATTTTTTTTTTTTTTCCCTTTTCTACTTCTGAGATACTGGTTGGGTTTTATTTATTTTATTCCAATATTTACCACAGCTTCAAGGTTATTTTCCCTTATTTTCTTTTGGTTTGTTTTTTTTTCCCTTCCCCTCTTTTTCTCTTTTTTCCCTTTAATTCACTAAATACCAACAGCCACTCGCAGATTCAAACCCTAACTCGTGGTGAGTGCCCGAAGTTCTACAGAAAGCTTTGTTAGAAAAACACACAAATAATTCACAGCCACTAAAAAATGCATTCAGAGTTCAAAACGAGCTTTAAAGCAGGTCCTTCAAAGAGCTGGGTTCCAAAATCCCCGAGTTTTGTCTGGGAACTCGTGGTGGGAGAGACTGGGCTGTGCAGGAGGGCTCGGAGCTCTCCATCACCTGCTCCAAGGGTGATTTTCCTACAGAACTCGGGAGAAGGGCGCTGAAGAGCAGCCACTGAAATCAGAGAGAGAGATGCAAAATAAAAATACCCCCGGCTTTGCGGGAAAAAAATCCAATATTGTCACTGAGGGCAGCCCCTGAGCCCTGCAGGGAGGGCAGGGCTGGCTGTGCCTGCACTCGGGGACATCCCAGGACTTCCCAGGGACATCCCAGGGGCACAGACATCCCCACCCCAGGGCCAGGCTGTGCCCCCAGCCCACCCTCAGCTCGGGCTGGTCCCAAACCCCCAGCACCTGCGGGGTGCCAGCATTTCCTCCCCTCTTAGAGGAGTAAGCAGCTCATTAAATCTCCCCGGCAAGGTGATTTTATTGCCAGCCTGCCAGGCCCAGAGATTTACTGCCCCATTCTTCACCTGCCCTCTCCCTGCTGCTTATTCCTTTGTTATTTGTTAATGGCCTTTTCTCGTGTTATATAATCCTGTCAGGAGTGTGCAAATGTCTCTCAGGACTGTTCGTGGGGCGTAAATCACGCGGCCCGTGGCGCTGACAGCGCCGAGTGTTGGTGGCAGCAGCCCCGGCCTGTCCTCCCGTAATTGTCCGCACATGATAAGAAAGTGTAAGATTTAATAAGGTCATAAAGCAGAATGGCAGGAGCCGGGCTGATCGGTGTTTTTTTCATTAGCATTCAGAAAATCTGGGTTCTGTGGGACAATAAATTACGGCCGCTGAGCGGAAATGACCCATTTGATTATTCCAGGTTTTCCAGGAGCGCGAGGGGAAGCGGCAGGGCCGGGAGCGCCTCTGCCATTCCCACAGCAAAAAAATTCCTGTGTGCCCTCAACGCTCTGCTCCCCGGGCACCGAGCTGGGTTCAGCCACAGAACCACGCTCTGGAGAGGGGAGAAGAGAGGCTTTGCTGCTGATTTAGCTTTGAACGGAGTAAAAGCAAATATTCCCATTGAACCCGGTGCGCGTTGGTGGCTCAGGGCTGACTGCCAGGTCACAGCGAGTTCCCAGTGCGGAGCCCCTTTCAGTAAGGTAAAATAAACTAAAAAATAAAATTAACAAAGAAAAATAGAGGTTCTGCCTTCCCCACGCAAACATTTTCCCCTCAGAGCAGTCACAGCTCCCCTTTCTTTGGTCCCATCGTGTCCTCAAGCTCGGGCCAGTGTCTGAAGCCACACCTGGGACACAAACTGTCCCTGACCCCCGTCCCTTCCCTGTGAAGCAGCAGCTTCCCCCACACCCCACGAGGTCCCTGCCCTTCCCAAAGCACAGATCCAAGGCTTCCCCACGAGACTCAGCACTGAGAAATACCTGAACCACTGCTGTCACTCCTGTGAGGACTGGGACGTCTCGGGGTAAAAAATGTGATTTTTAAGGGTGCTAATTAGCAGCTGAGCTCTTCTGAGAAATGTCACCCTGTTTGTGGGTGACAAACACCTCTGAGAGCAGGACCCTCGATTTCCTCATCCCCATTTCATGGATGTACAGATAAATTTTCCCCCTCATTACCTGGAATCGTTCGGGTTTCCTGCTCAGACACTTGCCCACGGCTAGCAATTATTTACTGCTCATTATCACGGTCTCCTGTCAGATTCAGGGAGCTGGGACTGAGCAGGAAACAAGGAACAGAGATCCTGGGCTTATGGAAACACCAACAACATTGAAATGCAAGGGAAGAAGAAGTACCTTAAGCTCCTACTGGATTTACAAACTTCCCGAGGAGTGACAACCATTCCTGAAAGGATTTGTTACCATCAGACCAATTTAAGGAGCTGTGACAGTGCTGAAACCTCTGCATTTAACATTTATGGGGAAAGAACTTCACGGTTTTGCTTCGTAGAAAGTCAATTAAATTTTGACTTTGGGAAAGGTGCTGAGATTTCCTTCCCTGCATCCCGTCCTTCACTGATTATTTCTCTGTTTAACTCCACCTGCCAGGGAACGCACTCGGAGCTCTCTGCAAACAGGAGGCTCCTTAAAGCCCTGCTCCAGAGTTCACAGAGATCACAGATGTGCACCAAAAAATGGGTGCTGCTCTTTGGAGGGTGCATTTCCCCCCGATTCTCCTTGAAGAATGAGCTCCATCCTGGCCCATGCTCCTAAACAGCTGACGAGTCCATTAGGAAATACCCCAGAGAAGCATTTTCCCCACACTTATTTTAATCCCTGGTGCTATTGGAGATGCAGGAAGGTCATGAGGCAGCAGAGGTCGTTACTGGGGACCCTGCAGGAGGGACCAGGGGCTGCCAGGGCAGCAGCCTCACCTCGGGCTAGCTGGAATTGGAATTTTGGGGGTGAACTAATAACTGGACGTGAGCCCAGATGGGAAATGCTGCCTGTGCCCTGCAGGGCTGGAAATGTCTTCTGACATGAATAAAAAGAGGGGAGGAGGAGGCAGCTGGGCAGAGCAGGAAACACCTGGCACAAGAACCCTCCTTCCTGGGCCGGCTCTGCACAGCCCCGCTCGTTCCTCTGGAAGACTTTCACAGTGTTCAGAGGCTCTTTAGGATTAACGAGGCAAAAGTCCTCGATCGAGAGGCAATTTCAGAGCACATTTCTAATTCCACAGAGTTCTGTAAGTGAACTAATTCGACACCAGCTGACCTTTTTGTTTTGGGGGATGATTTGTGTCGGTGTTCTCCCCGAGAGGTGCCCTTGAGCAGGGACAGTCTGGAAGGGCATTCCTGGCCCTGGGACTGGCATCAGTCCCAAGGAGGACGAGCACACGGATCAGGAGCGGTGCACTGGCCCTGCGATGTTGAAAACCTCACGTGGTTTGCATTTAGTCTGTGGAACTCAGCGGATGAAAAAACCATTTTTGAATGGAGAGGGGATTTTAAAGCTGTTAAGCACGTTTTTCGTTCCTTTTTACAGGGCAAAATGCATTTAATGTCAGGCTGCACAGCCTGCGACTGCGAGCTGGGGTGGGAGGAATTGCTGACCTATCCCATTATGCACATTTACACAGCTGGAGCCACATCAAGAAAATTCACATGAACTGGGACTCAAAATAAATTATTTCTATTCCCAGCTCAGTTGCAGAAATCAGGAGTGACTTGAGCACCTTTCTTCCAGCCGAGGGGACATTTCCCCACATCACAGAGGTTTAACAAGGCTCGAACTCTTTTACCTCACATCGAGGGTGCATCAAACTCCTCATCCCTCCTTCCGTGCCAAGCTCCAATGGGGTTAAATGCATTTATTCCTTCAGAACCTTCCTGCTCATCATCCACCAGGCTTAGAAACACCAGGGAAAAGTTGAAATGAAGGGTTTTCCCTCCCTCCCCAGCAGTTGTGTTCTGTGGGAAGTCTTCACTGGGCTGGACTTGGGGAGAGGCTGGTGCCAGGCACAGTCACATCGGATCAGGGCTCCAGGAAAACTCGGGAATGAGACAGACACAGCTCCTTCTGCTCCCACTCCGCCTCTAATCACCCACCCTGTGTGTGAGCAAACCTCATGGTGTTGTCACAAGCGGCCCCAGCGCTGAACTCTGCCTTGTCAGGACAGCTTCACCACTCATAAATACTGCAGCCACAACCAAAGGCTGCTTATGAAAGATTGATTCCTCACAGTTCATTGACCCTTCCTCCGAGGCCTTTTAGTCAAATGAGGGTAAACCCATCCTAGAAATCCGAGCATTAATCGTTAACATTCCAGGCTCCTGAAGCACGGGGTCCTCGAGGAGCAGAGAGCCAGGGCTGGCAGAGTGAGACAGCACGGCAGGAATTAAAGGCAACCAGCAGAGCCTAAACATGTTAATTCTCCCACTCAGAGCCAAGCGGGGACCCTCCATGGCAGAGGGAACGGCTCTGTCCCCTGCCCACAGCATCCCCTCGGCAGCCTGGAACAAACCCCAGCTGCTGATCCCGGCTGGTGGCTGCAGAGATTGTCCAAACCCGGACCCCTGAGCACATCCAGGCACACCAGAGTCGGAACTCACCACACCCCTGGTGCTGTAAAACCTGTTCTGGATGCCAGGAGAAATCCAACAGGTTTCCCTGCAACAGCTCTGAAGACAACCAGGAAATGCCGGGCAGATGTCGCAGCTTCCCAGTGCCGCCGTCTGCCCTTCTCCTTCGTGACTCCCAAGGTGCAGCGCTCATTTCAGTGCTTGATTTTAATGGATCCATTGAGGAGTTACTGAAATCCCTGCCCCTCCTGCCCGACAGCAGAGTGGCTTCACTCAGAGACGAGATTTCAGCTCCAGTCCTGGGGCTGCAGCTCGAGCGGCAGAGAGGGAGAGCTGTGACACCTCTAACCTGTCATGGAGAGGGTTCCCCGGGGGAGAAGCCCAAAGGACAGCCAGGGACCAGGAACGGCAGGGAAATCCGGGCTCTCTGAAGGGGCAGGAGCTGAGCTCTGCTCCGAGGGGGGCGGACTCGGGCTGGGATAGAGAAAAGAGAATAAATCGCTCTGGTTCCTGCACGGTGCCCGCTGGCGAGCTCGTGACAGCCACAAGGAAAAGCAACACAAACCAGGGTTTGTTTGTTGGGTTTTTCCCCCTCTCCCGAGCACCACGTCGCTGACACCCATTTAAATACCCAGCAGTGCGAGCGTTCTGCGCTTGGGTCTCACCGCGCCGTGCAGGGGCCGGCTGCCTTCCCCTGTCCGGTTTCCCGGCAGGAGCAGCACGGGGCTGGCCGGAGCTCATAAGCGAACCTTCCCCTGCTGCTCGGGAGCTGGGACCTGAGCGCCTCGATTTTCCGAGCGGCTGCAGCTCCCACCCCTCTGCCGGGACCGAAACCTGCCCGGCTGCACCTGAGCTCCCTCGTCTCCCGCATTCCGCCCCGACAGCCGCCCAGAAACACCCCGAGAACGCCCAGGGCTGGACTGGCCACAGGAGCTGGGCTGGGGAGGGACAGGGGTTCTGTGATACCCCAAACGCCGGGAACACGGAAAATCCCTGGACCCAGAACAAGGCACGGCGCTCCTGCTGTACCCCAGGCACAGGAAAACACCATTCCTGCCCCCAGAAACATTCATCACCCGCGGTGGCCCCGGAGGGGCTGTCACTGCTGCTCCAGGCTGGCATCTGGCACAGGGGGAGGCACAGGGGGAAGGCGGAGGAGACGGGGGAGAAGCTGCCAAGGAGACGTAATAAATTCATTTTTCCAACACAGGACCAAGCTTGGCGTTAAATGTCAAGTGCTGGATTAGCAGCTGGGGGGGAACAAATCTCTGTTTCAGCCTCTGGAATTCAGAGTCGATTGGGCCAACTAAAAGGCTGAAGGAGGCGGCACCTGGGAGTGAATATAAAAAGAATTTCAGGGGTAGCATCTTCTCCCCTGCCCCGAAATTCAGGTAAAAATGTTGCCCTGCAGAGGCTCAGCTGGGTCCCTTCTATCTCTGTCCCTTCCCTGTCCTTGAATTTCTCCTTCCAGGTGAAAGTGAAGAGCCCGGAGAGGCTGAGCTTTGCAGAGCCTGCTGCTGTTCCCAGCGCAGCACCGAGCCCGGCCCGAGGCGATGCTGCTCCGCACGCAGCAAATGCCAAGAAAATTAAAACTTTCTTCCTTTCTTCCTTAATTTTTTTTTTTTTCCCCCCCGCCATTGAAATTCAACATCCACTCCAGCGAAGCTCTCTGCTGCTGGGTGACCTTTGTGTGACATTTGCTTTGCTCGGAGCACCAGGAGGGACCAGCCCAGCCCCTGAAGGGAGGGAAGGACTGGGGTGAGCTGGCTCTGGGGGTGCGGGGAGGATCCTGAAATCACAGCCCTGGACACAGCAGTGAGGTCATAACTCCAAGTTTTACAGATTGTTTTTTACCCAAGAGAGCTCCAGAGTCCCTGGATTTCTGGGATCAGGGCACCTCCCTGGTGGCACCGAATAAAAGTGACAACGGTTCAGCACAGGTGCCAAAAGAGAGCCACCTCACAGCCCATCAGCCTTCTGTGTTTAATGTATTTAACCTCTATTTATTCCGCTTCCGAACTCTTAATGCCAACAATTGATTCCTCCTGCTTAAAACAGGAAAGAGACCAAAAAACCACACGAGTGGTAGAGCAAACCCCAGCAGAGCCAGCCATGAAACAACAGAGAGAAAAATAATCCACTCTCCAAACTTTTGTGAGTCATAAATGGGTTGGTGCTTGGGTAAGTTCTGCAGGATTCTTGATTAAAAAAAAATATGTAATCAGAAAATGAAACCTTTCTAGCAGTTAGCTCTCACAGTTTGGGGGTTTAAAATACTTTTGTAAATAGAATTATCTGCTTCAGAGACATTAAACCCACCAGTGGAATCTCTTGCGTTACCACATCGTGAACATCTGACCTCCAACACGGGGAAATAATGAAAAATTAATGGATCCAGATGTGCCAACCCTGCCTGTGGCAGATGTTCATTTTACACACCATTTAGAAATCCCCGGTGCATCGGAGTACACGAGGATAAAACGATGGAATAATGGGAAGAGAGGGAATAGTGCTGGGGGAGTGAAATCTGCGCCTTCCCAGGGGGTGGAGATGCCGGGAAGGGCAGGAGGTCACACCGAGAACGTGTCCCCTTCTTATGGCAGCAGCTTAAATTCAGGGACTTCTCTCAGGACACTGCCGGGCTTGTCCCCAGCACCTTCATCCAACCCTTCCTAAAGGTGCAGCAGAAAGAACAAGTGGCAAATGATTTGAAGGCACGAAACACGGTCAGAACTCCCCCCCCAGCAGGAATTTGCCAGCCCGAATCCATTCCTCTGCCATGAACGACCATTTCTCTTTTCTTCTCCTTTTCCTTCTGGAGCTTTTGTCCTCTTGGAGATAATTTTTGCCTCTTTTCTGCCCGTCCTACCTGGCGCTGGCCCCTTATGAGGTCCAGATGGAACCGTCCCTCCTCGGCTCTGCCTGTCCTGCCCGGGGGTTTCACTGCACCACGACCCCACAAATGCCCCCGTATTTAGGAGGGATCAGTTGTTCCATCCCTGAGGTTCTGCACAGAGTTCCCGCAGCCCGACAGCGCATCCCTGAGCAGAAAAGCCTTGGAAAAGCTGCTGCTGGGAGTGTTCAGGTGCCCGGGGCATTTCCAACCCCTTCCCTCAGCTCCTGCAGCCCCCTCCGCCCTCTCTGGGAGCTTCGGGGCTGCCCGGGACCATCCGCGGATGTGATCCTGAACAATTTGTCACAGCAGGCTCTGAAAGCCCTCACTGGGAGCTTGTTTGTGCTCTGTGCTTTGATAACGACTCTGATGAACAAACTCGGGAGCAGGGAGAGGAGACAGAGCTGACGGTGTTTGAAGATGAGCTCGGTGCTCAAGGCTCAGCCTCGCAGCAGCAATCCTGGCTCGGTGCCTTTGGTTTGCACACGGGTGACGAAGGCACAGCTCTGTTGACCAGGCAGGTTCGATTAAAGCCCTGCATGGAAATGTTCTCTGGGGCTCTCTCTCCTCCCCTTGGAGGGCGTGAGGTGCTGCAGATCCATCCTGGTGACAGAACACATCCAGCTCCTGCAGGATCTGGGTCACCATCCACCCCGGAGGAGGCAGGAGCAAGCCCTCAAATCATCTCAGCCGCTGACGCAGACCCCCACACGGCCCCCCGGCAGCGCGGGGAACCTTCTCCCCAGCCCCGAGTGAAATCAAGAGGAGCAAAGCTGGCACTGAAGGGGGAAGAACCACAGCTGAGTTCAGTGCTTGGAGAGGGAAACCGCTGAGGCCTCCCTGTTCCATTCCCAGCTCCAAGTGCAGGGTGTGGGCATCGGGCTGGGTACAGGGCTGGGTATAGGGGCACCAGGCTGGGCACAGGGCTGGGTACAGGGCTGGGTATGGAGGCACTGGGATGGGTATGGGGGCACAGGGCTGGGTATGGGGGCACTGAGATGGGTATGGGGGCACAGGGCTGGGTATGGGGGCACTGGGATGGGTATGGGGGCACAGGGCTGGGTGCAGGGGCACTGGGATGGGTATGGGGGCACAGGGATGGGTATGGGGGCACAGGGCTGGGTGCAGGGGCACTGGGATGGGTATGGGGGCACTGGGATGGGTATGGGGGCACAGGGCTGGGTGCAGGGGCACTGGGATGGGTATGGGGGCACAGGGATGGGTATGGGGGCACAGGGCTGGGTGCAGGGGCACCGGGCTGGGTACGGGGACACTGCCCTGAGTTCTGCTGTGAGTTTCCTCAGTAAAACAGCCCCCAACAAACACCCGAGGCAGGACGGAGCCAGGGCTGCAGCACGGGCACCGCTGCCTGCCCAAGGTCACACGTTTCGCCTGCGGCACAGCTCGGGCTCACAGGAGCCGCGGGAGCCCCAGAGCGGAGCAGACAGGAGGACTCGCAGTGCCCGAGCCACCCAGCCCAGGGGGACGGGAGATGTGTGGGGACGGGGGCCTGGGCTGCCCTGGCAAGGCTCATCCCACCCTGTGCTGCTCACTCAGCATTCAGCAGGTGGACACGAACTGCAGAGATTTTATTTACCCACTTCATGGGCAATAACACAAAGACTTATCAATCCCCAGAGGGAGAAAAAACCGAAAAAAAATCCCCCCAAAAAAGCCCAATTTCTCGGCTGAGATTAGAAGAGAAACAGGGAAGGGGCAAATCCTCGGAGCACAAACAGATTGCACTATTTATATATGAAAATGTTTTCTGCATCTATAAACTCACCGTGCCCAAGCACTTTAATTAATTGCAGGGGTTGCCATGGTAACCTCCCTAACTCGATTACAGCTCTGCAGAGAGGTGAGCGCGCCCGTGACAGAGCAGGTACCCCGTGCTGGGCCCGCGGTGGGGAGCAGGTCCCACGGAAACGGGAGCACGGGGGGGTCTCTGGCAGCGGCTGCAAGGGCTGCTGCAGACCTGACCCCCGGCGTCCCAACAACTCAAATTATCCCTGTTCCACCCACGCCGCAGCCCTCTGAGGGATGGCACAACACGGGAGCACCGTCAACAGATCGGTGCCAAAGTGTCTGACTAAACACAGCTGATTTCCCTGGCTGCAGCCCGGGCTGGGCAGAGCCGCAGCGTGGCAGGCGGAGAGGAGGTTTTGGGGAGAAAACTGCGGCTCCTGACAGGCTCAGGGAGCCCCAGGGTGAGGGGGATGCAGCTCCCGCAGAGGGACCTCAGCAGGTGCAGCTCAACTGCCCGGCCCTAAAGGTCTGCTCTGCTGCAGATCCTCCCTCTGGCACCGCCAAATTCGGCCTCTTGCTTGTGCCTCATCTCCCACCTGCGAGATCAGGGCAGCACCTCCTGGTTCCTGAACAACTCAAAAATCGTCATCGGGCAAGGTCTGTTTGAAGGTTCCCATCAGATTAATGATCACAGCAGTTACTATTCACTGCAAGCCTCACAAAGACCGAATTCCTTCCCCGCACCACATCAGACGAACCATCTGCATCACAATCAGCGTTTGCCTCCAGACAGTTCCAAAGCAGAGGCAGTGACCCCTCTTTGTGCCGCAGATCCCAACGATCCACAGGAAAGGCAAGGCAGGAAGAAGAGAAGGGAGAAATGACATTTCCTCAGCGTTATCACCCGAAATCTGTGCAATGATAACCTTTCCATCCGTTATGAAAAGCCACCTGCCACGTGAATGGGCTCCATTCTCCCCGCGCCTGCTCTGCTCTTATCTTCCTTCCCCTGGCACCTTCTCCAGGACTCGTGTGACAAAAGGGACCCTGCCACCCCAGCTCACGTGTCTGTCACCCCCTGTCCTGAACGTGGCTGTGGAAGGATGTTCCTCTGCCCTTCTCCAGGTCCTGTCACTCGAGTTAAGTGTCCTTTTCTCCCATTTTAAATTAAATGCCTTGTTAGGTACCTCTGAAGGTGTCTCTGGTGAGACTCTGTGGTATTTCTTCCCCTCTCTGCCCCCATCCTTCAAGGTCACGGACAGAGACTTCAGCTTGTTTCTTAAAGGTTAAATGCAACTTCCGGAAGAGGAGCTTGAACTTTGGAGAGCGGAGGCAGAGAAAAAGCAGCCCCCTCAGAGAATACAAATGGTTCTGCGAGCAGCAGCTGGACAGAAAACAGCAGCTCCCATCCCGAGCAACAACTTCATCTGCCCGTGCAAAACCCACCGCTCCTTTCCTGCCTTTGCAGAGCAGCAACTTGCCAGAGGCCTTTTCTCGCAGCAGAGCCCCCCACCAGCTGTGCCTGCGCTCCCTCAAGGATGCTCAGAGTTAATTCAGAGCTGGCACCTCCAGCCTGGCAGGCGAATGGACGCTCCTGCGAAGTCACAGCGCTCAGAGGCTGAACAAATTTTGCTCCGCTCTTCACCACAAACACAAATTCCTGCTCGGCTTTCTGCACCCCTCCTAGGGCTGGGATTAGCCCAGTTCAAAGGATCCCACTCTTCAGGAAAGGTTTTTACTTCGTTTTTCATTCTCTGCTTTTTTTTTTTTTCCCTGTGCCCATCCAGTTTGCTGGGTTTACAACAGAGAACTGCAGAAATTCCCAGGGTTCACTGGAATTCAGGCTCAGGGTTGTGTTTTCCCCAGGCTGCCAGTGCCAGATCCCCTGGCTGATGTTCTCCCACTCTGAGGGAATCCTGCCCACAGCCCCAGTTCGTGGGTGGATCTGCCACACTTCTGCAAATGCCCCCTCAGATGAAAGCCTGGAACGACAGAAATCCCAAACTTCTCCAGCGAAATCACGAGCGGGTTTTATAGGGAGAAATTGGCCAAGCAGCTCCAGCTCTCCTAAGGGGGCTCTATTAAATTGAGGCTGGGTTTATAACACATCCAGAATTATCTTCAGTCTATCGAGGCTCCATCTTTAAAAGCATTTTTTTTTTTTTGCTCCTCAGCCCTGTACTGACACAGTTGTGGTAACTGGATGTGATTTTTGCCTTGGCAGGGTTTGTGGAGGCCGGGGCTGGCAGGGAATGAATCCCTGGCTCCCTGGCAGAGCAGCAGCCTCTGGGGGCTGGGATTATCAAGGTTAGTTTAGCAGCAAGCTCTGCTCGAGCGCATCAGACGTGACTGGACATCTCCAAGGGCCAGCCAGCACTGCTGAGGAATTCCAAAAACATCCTCCTGCAAAGCTCAGCCAGGGAGAGACACTCTGCTCCCTTCGAACCAGTTTGGTTTAGCCAGCTAAAGGCACAGCAGAGCCCTGGTGGGTGCCCTCTGTGGGGTGCAGCTGTTCCTGCGAATTCGGGGTTTACAATTTCTTGATTAAATTATGTGAGGTTTCTCCTTACCCCCAGCTGATGGCTGCACTGGAAGCACCAGTGACAAGAGCTGCAGGATCTTTCCGTAGATGTTCAATACCTATTTGTATGTGCAAATGTGTGTGTGAAGGAGACACTGGGTTAAAACAGGTGCAAAAGTGGCAAATCAGACACTTCCCTCTCCAGTTCTCATTATTCAAGAGCGAGGGAGAGCAGAGGACCAGAAACAAAACTCACAAAGCCCAGGACAGGTTCTGTGCCATTTGCTGAGCAGCAGCAATCAGAGATCAAAATTCCAAACGGATAAAAGAGCAAACCCAAGCTCACACACGGCGAAAGTTCCACCTTTTCACGGATTTAAGGCAGGAAAAGAAAAATTGACCTTGCTTCAAGGCATAAATCGACCTCTAATGGATTAGGATTTTTCCTGCGAGCAGGTCTTAATTAAGAACTGCACGAAATCACTTTGCAACATCGCTGTGAGTGGCAGCCACTTCTGGGGAGTTGTTAAATAAAAGTGCTGCCGGCTGGATCGGGCCATGTGGCCACTCCCAGGCCACCCCAGGGGTCAGCTCCCCACAGAGCTCCAGGGGGTCACATTCCTGGTGGCTTCAGAAAAACCAAAGGGGACAAACTTCCCCTCCGACTGCCCTGCCCCTCCATTCCCCGTGGTGCTCCCGGAGCTGTGCCCCCAGGAAATTGTACAGACGTGGAATGAGGGGTGCAGGGCCCTCCCGGGGGCAGGGGGGGAGGGTTGGGTTGGGCTGGTTTGGCTGAAGAGCCACCCCAAAGCAGAGATCCAACGGGACACGCCCAGCACGGGACACGCCCAGCACGGGAAAAACCCAGCACAGGACACGCCCAGCACAGGACACGCCCAGCACGGGACACGCCCAGCACGGGACACGCCCAGCACA
>VZTE01004913.1:144013-228642 GCA_013397775.1 Eulacestoma nigropectus | reverse complement strand
GACAGAGGAACTGCCATGAGGGTCCCTGCTCAGGGTGAGGTTTGTGTGTCCCTCTGTCCAGAGCAGAGGAACAGCCAGGAGGGTCCCAGCTCAGGGTGAGGTTTGTGTGTCCCTCTGTCCAGAGCAGAGGAACAGCCAGGAGGGTCCCAGCTCAGGGTGAGGTTTCTGTGTCCCTCTGTCCAGGGCAGAGGAACAGCCAGGAGGGTCCCAGCCTCCCTCCACGGCAGCAGCAGCTCAGAGCAGCAGCGCTCACGGGGACTGGCGAACCCAGGAGGTTTGATTTCCCAGCGTATTTATTTATTCAACTGACTATCACCAAATGCCCGTCACCCTGGCAACCAGGCATTTATTTACAACTCTGGGAGCTCAGAACGGCACCAGGACAGGCACGGAGAGGAACATTCTGGGAAATGGCTGTCACGGCTCCCGCAGAAGGAACCCCAAAAGAGGAGCAGGAGTGGGGGGAGGCACAGGAAGACAGAACACAACCCAGGAGAGTCTGAGGCGTTTATTGCTTCTCCCCGTCGTAGGTGTCTGTTATTTATATTTCTGAGCGTTGGAAACCATCTGCAGTTAATGAGGAATGAGCTCCTCGAGAAGCCCCCGGGTGCCACGGGCTCCAGCAGGTGTGAGTGGGGATGGAGAACATCCGAGTGAACCCTGCTGGAGGAGGAGGCAAAATTCAAGCCAGACACTCTCTCTCTGCAGGGCTTCAGCTGGAGATCCAGGGCAGGACTGGTTTGCCCTGCAGAACCTGGCCAGGACAATCCGTTTGTTCCTTTGGGGCCAAGCTTTAACCTCCCAATATCCAACCTACGAAAGGCCTGAAGGAAACCTGCAGCTCCCCTAAGCCCGAGCAGCTTCCCCTGCACAGCCGAGGAGCCGGGGTTGTTTAGAGGCACCAAAAATCTGTGCCCTCCCCTTCAAAATAGATTTTGTTCATGTATCACACGTACCAGAGAGTGCCAGAGCTGGTCAAAGCCAATCCCTTCATTCACCCTCCCAAAAAAAACCACACGAGTGGTTTTAGACCATTATTTTAGATTTGTGTGGAACGTGAGGCATCAACAGCTTTTTTTTTTTTTTTAACCTTTTTACAGAATATTATTAACAAAACCCCCAATCAACTCCTCAGACTGCGCCGTTAAAAAAAAATAAAGATAAAATTTGGGACATTCGCAGGAGGCGTTTCATTCAAGATAATCTCTGCGCTATCCCTCACATATATATCAAAATACGAACATAAATGCAGAGGATTGGCGAGCTTGAAGGGACACCTGCTGACAGAGGGTGACATTACAGGCACCGAGTTACTGCCCAGAGAAGCTCAGAGGATGCCGCAGCCTGATCAGCAGCACTTTGGGAGCTCAGGATCCTGCCCGGCAGGAAACACCCGGAGCGGAGAGTGGGAAAAGGGATCTGCACCCTCCGAGGCTGAAATCAGAGCGAGCACCTTGGGGGATTTGGGCGGGGTGGGGGGGAAGGAAAGAATGGGATCTCCAGCAGCAGCAGGGGAATTTGGAGACCTCCCCACAGGGAATTATTGAGGGGATTCCACATCGCGGTGATGCAGCACGAGTGGAAGGACAGGTCCTTTGTCCTGGAGATTCCACCCCCTCTCCCTTTTTTCCTCCTAAATACAAAGCTTTTCAAGCCCTTTTGCTTCAAGCTGGTCCTTGTAATTAAATGAACTGATAAAAACCCTTCGTTAAAGGGATCTGTACATATTAGAGTTCATTAAAATGTAATTCCCACAGAAGAAGACATTTTAATCTACCCATACTTGGAAAAAGAGGGAGGAAAATGAGATACATCGTCCCTGCCCTCCCCTCCCACCCCTGCATGTATCCGTAGGCCATATGTGTTAATTACAACTTCCTTGCCTAAATGAGAAAATTATACATTAGCAAGTAGTTACCCAGTTATTAACTCAATTACACTTCAGAGACTTGGGAGAAGCTGTATTCCCAGGCAAGGTGTCCACTATATGTTATTATTTGCCATGTTCTTCAGTCTACAGAGAAGTCGTTGAAAGGATTTAAGTCACATTAAAAACTCTGCTTAGGGATGGGAAATTACACAGAGCAATAACCCAAAAGCATTTTATGGAGAGTTACAGGGGGCTCCATGATCCTCTGTATTCACACACCCCTAAAAAGTCATTTTGGTGGCCAGAGGAACCCGAGTTCCTCAGTGAATGAACCCCAGAGCCAGCCAGGCCGCTCCCTCCTCCCTGCCCAGTTGGGGGGTATTTGGCAAAAGCAGAAGAAACGCCTCAGCAATTCGGCAGAGACTTCTGAAGAGATGAACTTCCGAGGGAGGTTATGCAGGGCTCATTCACACCTGGCTGCTGACAGTGGGAATAAAACTCTGTTTTCCTTCTGCTTCACATCCCCATCGCAGGGAGACACCAGAGCCGAGTTTGGTCCTCAAATTTTAATACTCGGGGCTTGGCTTTGGAAATGATTGTCCCTGTACCAGCCCTGCTGCAGCCAGCCCCTGCTCCTCAGGGATTCTGGGGATTTATCCGGCACCACACCTCTCCCTGAGGCAGGGAACGGGGACAGGGAGCACCATTCCCAAGAGCATCCAGGTCCCCCTGTGTCTGACCCTAAAGCAGATTCCCAAACACCAGGTCTGGGTGTAAACCTGGAGAGTGTCCCTTGCCCTGCTGCCCTGGCAGCCCTGAGCTGTGCCCCGGCTGCATGGACTGAGCTGCCAGGGGTTCCTTTTCCAAGGAAAAACTTTTCCAGGAAAAGTTCCCTTTTCCAGTTCGGGAGCTTCCCACCCCTTCTCCCGCTGGCACTTCTGGATCCGTCCTCCCCCCGCTGCACTGAACCAGATAAAACTCCCTGGGAATTAGAAGAATTTCCCTCCCGCTGTGTGCATTGGGTCTTAGATGATGAAAATAAATAAATAAATAAGCCCTCGAGTTTCCCTCTGAACTGCAGTGTAAATACTTCTTAAGAGTCAACCGAGTGGTTTGAAGAGCTTGTTTCACTTGTTCCATGCAAATATCAAGATTAACAGAGAGATTAATTATGTCCCATTTTTCTTCTTACAAAGGATACAGGCAGATTTAGAGTAACAAAAATAAACCCTCTGGATTAATATTCATAACACAATGCTGAGCGCTACAAAAGCAACTCATTTTTTATGTAGAAAGGGGGAGAAAACAAACCGTCAAGAGTGCTCCAGAAGCATAAATACATATTAACGAAGGAAGTCTCACAGGATGCTCTTCCCCAGCCTGCTGCAGGAGGGCTGGGGGCTCGGAGAGGGCGTGCAACACGTCATGGTCTGAGGGAACAGAGCCCAGCCCAAAGACTCGGGCTCGAAATTCCATTTGGGTCATGTTGAAACTCTGCTCCTGTTCGAGGTTTCTGTTCCTCCTCACGAGAGCTGAAGTCTTTGGTTCAGGTTTTGGTCTGGGGCCCTGGGTTGTGTCAGTTCCCAGCCAGGGCAGCGAATCCCACTGGGAGCGCTGGCCAAGCAAAGCAAGAAGTGTCACCAGCCCTGCCCTGCCGCCTCAGTGACAAACACAAGCCCGGTTTTCAAACACTGGCTGGGAAAGATTTAACATCGCCCGAGGAACAAACCAATCTCTCAGTGTACAGCCAGTTTCAGGAGAACTTTCTGACCCTTTTTAAGTTCTCACTCCACCCAAACCTGCACTCAGCCAGCAGCTGCATGTTAAACACACAACTAAAACACATTTCCGTGCTGGTAACTGCTCTTCTGTGGCAGCGGTGCCAGGTCTCGGAGTTCTTTGACAAGCCTGGCATGATTTCATTCAGCATTTCCAGCTCACCACCTATTTATGAATTTTATCAAGGAAATTTTGAAAAGACGTTTATTTAGATAAGCTTTTTGTTTCACCCTTCACTGGTAATCAGAAAAATCAAGTAGAAGTCAGCCCTTTAGTGACATCTTGACTTCTCTTTTGGAGCACTCTAAGGTAACGGCCCATTTCATGCACTGGATGCAACAGAGACAGCACTTAATACATATAATTATGCAGTTTGCAAATGTGACAGCTCTGATGTTGCTGCAATACAAGTCTATGCCGTTAAATTAGAATTATAATGACAGTAATTACACTAATTAGCCTTTTTTTTTTCCTAGTTTGTTACCAGCGAAGTTTTGCATATTTACGTGAGTAACAGCTACTCCTGCTTTCTCCTAAAATCCACCATAACCGATTCAGGGGGAAGCTCATTCATCCCAGCCCTGTAGGACACGAGCAACATCCACAGATGAGAACGCAGGTGCTCAAAGGGCAAGGCTTAAAATCCAGGGAACATTTTCCATAAATTATTTACGTGCATTCTACAACTGTGACGCTCCAAAGTTTAGACAGGCACGGGGTGAAATATTCAGTGCAACGCTCAGGCAGCAGCAGGATTTGGGTGTCAGACAAACACTCCCAGCCAGGGCTGCTCTGCAGTGACACAGGAGCAGGAGATTTCCTGGCAAGGAAACGAGGTTTGGAGCAAGACCTGTCCAGCAAAATGCTCTCAAATCCTATTACCCTGCTGCCATATGGAAAACAGAATGCCCTGCTGGCTCTGCGTGCAGATAAATCCCAGGCACAGGCTGAACCCCCTGACAGCAGCTGGATACTGAGCACACAGGGAGCTCTTTACAGCCTCAAACCTTCCTGCTCCTTAGATTTGCTGTTGTGCTCATCCAGGGAATGTGTTACTGGAATTAAAGCAGTGCTTAAGTGTCCCCAGGATGTGCAGGACAGCGCCAGGGTCACCAGTCCAGCACCAGGGTCACCAGGACAGCGCCAGGGTCACCAGTCCAGTGCCAGGGTCACCAGGACAGCGCCAGGGTCACCAGTCCCAGGACCAGGGTCACCAGGCCAGCGCCAGGGACACCACGACAGCATCACTGAATGACGTGCTTATCCTCAAAACTGGGGGAAAAAGAGTGGAAAAAGCCAAAAGTTGAGGTCTGGCTCCTATTTTATACAACAGCCCCGATTATCCCGAGGTGCTCCGTGCCCCGGAACATTCCGGTGGAGCCCGTNCAGGGTCACCAGTCCAGTGCCAGGGTCACCAGGACAGCGCCAGGGTCACCAGTCCCAGGACCAGGGTCACCAGGACAGCGCCAGGGTCACCAGGACAGCATCAGGGTCACCAGTCCAGTGCCAGGGTCACCAGGACAGCGCCAGGGTCACCAGTCCCAGGACCAGGGTCACCAGTCCCAGCACCTTCACTGGTCTGGTGCTGCACTGAATGACGTGCTTATCCTCAAAACTGGGGGAAAAAGAGTGGAAAAAGCCAAAAGTTGAGGTCTGGCTCCTATTTTATACAACAGCCCCGATTATCCCGAGGTGCTCCGTGCCCCGGAACATTCCGGTGGAGCCCGTGAATGTCACACAGGGCCCATGAACAGCTGCTCTGTCTTTCTGATAACTCCATTGCTTGAGTTCAGAGGTTTATGGACTAGAAAGCCTCAGATATGGCCATGAATGTTTGATGCCTTCACACACAGCGTTATGGCTGTAACTTCGCTCCCCGTCGGAATTATGACATTCCGACAGCCTTCGGTCATTACAGGCCAAGGGGAGCAGCAGGAGCCTGCAAATTGTGGACTTCCCACGCTGCTGGATTATTTCTGTTGCGTTGAAACCGGTGCCAACTCGTTCAGGGTGTTTTTTTCAGAGATAAAAGTGTGAGTGTGGTGTTTGAAGCTGCAAAGGGAACTGCAGCTCTCCGTGTTCGTACAGTGCCTAAGATCAGGCCTGCGAGTGTGAGGTACCTTCAGCTCTTGCACAATCTGTTTGGAATGACTGAAGAAGGGGAAAATCCCAGAAATGCACAGGATTATTGGAACACCGCAGGAAATTTGCCATTCCTGCCTTTGCCCCCCTGAAGAGAGCAGTGACTGTTTCGCCGTTTCAAACAGCCCGGTGCCAGCTGAGGTTCATTTCCTGCCCTGCACACCCTGTCCTGGGGGGAGCGGCTCACAAACGTCATCAGCAACACGGATTTGACAAAGGGAGAGCGGCCAAAGTAACTTCATTCTAAAACCAAATCAAAATCCTGCTTGGAAGCTCCTTGGAAGCGTCACCATCCTCCCAGAGCTCGTGCATCCCACAGCGCCCTCAGCCCTCCCCAGCCCTGGCAGGGCCCAGCCCAGTTATCACCCCCGGGATATTTTTTATTGCAGCGTTACCTGGAAAAGGCTTCAGTCCCTTTCTGTCATTATTTGTCGCGGCAACGGCGGCCGAGGCTGTTCTGCCCTGGCCTCCCCTCAGTGTCCCTGGGAGCTGCTGCTGCTGGAACACGCAGGGGATGGGTTTGGGCACCTCCGAGAGCCCCCGGCTCCCTCCCTGTGCTGCTGCCACTCAGCCCGGCTGCTTTTCCTCCCCACCAGCCCCCCAGGACCCAGCCAAGGCTCTCCCACTCCCATCTCCTCCCCTGCCACCCCAGGGCAGGGGCATGGGCTGGAGCCGCTCCCATCCCCAGCCATTCCCATCCCAACAGCAGGAGTGGGACTCCTCACCCCAGTCCCCTCCTGTGGGGCTGCCTCGAGGAGGATGCTCCTGTTGTGATCCCAGAATTACGCCGTGCTGGATGGCCTGGGGGCAATTCGAGCAACTTTTACTGTAATCCTTTTATTTTGTCTTTATTCTGGGAGATGAAAAGTTACCACAGCTCTTCATCTCCGCATCTCACCTTCTTCAATCCCAATGCCAGGCTGCACATGATCGGGAATTGTTACAAACCCCCTGACGCCGAGGTGCAGAAAACACCATTCGCATTCTGTCTTTATTCAAGCATTTCTTGGTCATGGGTTTTAATCTCGACTGGTGCTGAGGAGCTTAATCAGATTAAACCAAACAAAAATAGGATTATCTGAGCGCTCAGGGTCGCATCCAACCTCACAGATGGGCACAGCCAGCACGAGCAGTTAAAACAGACCCCGAAAACAAACAAAGCACCAAAGCCAAACCAAACACCAAAAGCAAACAAAGCACCAAAGCCAAAGCAAACCAAACACGCGGGAAAGTGCAGTCCTGGCTCTTCAACGAGACAAGACTAAGCACCAATTAATGCAGTTGCTCCTTCTTGCCCCTAATTGTGCATTCCCCGAACTGATCCTCCCACAAGGGCCACTTTATTTATCCTTTTAACAGCAGTAATTGTTTTTCCCCCACAGGAATTAACTACATTTTACCTTTCCCTCAGTCACACCAGCCCAGCTCCTGCTTTGCTGTTTCCAGCGGTTCTGCTTCGCCTGTTCCGTAGGAGACTGGGGAATTGTGTGGCAGAAGCTCTGGGATTCTCTTATCGAGACAGTTTGGTGGCGGAGTTTCACTGATCTGCGGCATGCAGAGCTCTAAGGGTTAAATGAATCTGGTGTCCATGGTAAGTAACAGCAGTTTAGCCCCTCGCTGCGCTGCTGATCCTATTTTCTAAAAGGGAGTCCCATAAATGGCATTTTTTTCGGCACTGTGGGAGTCTTTTATTACTGCTGTAATGCAAATCGAGCAGTTACGGTCCCCACAAACTGATCTCTCCGGAGATTAAAGCCCCGAGGACAGAATTATCTCCTGATGAATTCACCCAAATGGATTTTGGGGGCTCTGATGATCCTGCTGGTGGTGTCTGTGTGTGCATGAGGCATTTTCCTCCAGCAGAATTTACATTAAGACAGATGAAGAATAAAAGAACAAACCCCGATTGTGGATATGATTGTGTCAGCATAAACATACTTTATAATTAGATTGCTATTACCACAGAGTAGGGGAAGAAGCAAACCAGAGTAAATCACTTTTATTCCAACCTCATTGCAGCCACCAAGGAGCTCACAGCAGCATAAGTCTTTTCTAAAAAATATCCTCCCCCTTAGCAACATTATTATTCCAGTAAAATGTAAATGCAGACTAGGCCTTAGATACCAATTAAACTGCGCTTGACAGAGATGTTATTGTCTAAATCAAATAAATGTAACAGAACAAAAAGCAAAATGAGTAATGGAATAAGAAAACCCACGAGCAGATATCTGCGATGTGGTCAGATTGTCCAGTGAGCCAAGGAGGAGGTGTGAGGGGAAATTATTATTGCATAAATCAGCTAAGCAACTCCTCTGCTACGAGGACGCTGCGGTTTGGTGAGAGGCCGTGCAATCCAAACGCTCTGAGGGAATTCTCACTGCCCTTTGTGTCAGTGTGTGAATTACTGAGACCCTGAAAAGGGACCTCACAAGGTCCCACTGACCCCGTTCACATCCAGCTGTCCCAAAAGGCTGCGGTAACTCCATCTCCTGTAGGACACGTGGTGGCTCAGAACACGGAGTGGTCTCTGCGAAGGAATCTTTTTCTGACCAGTGACCAGCTGATTCCTGGGACCAAACTGCTGCTGTTGTAAAGGAGTTCATTGTCACTGCCAACCCCTCAGCAGCTCCCACACTGCAAAGCACTTAGAGGAGTAGAACTCTGTGTCCAGAGCCTGTTAATTCTCACAGCGCTCTCACCTCCTGCTTTCCCCACAAAATCTGATGCTTTCTGCTGCTTGCTGCTTTTTCCCCCCGCTTTCTTCCTGGTGGAACCGCTGGGCTCTTCAGAGCAAAGAGGGGGAGAAAGGGAGAGAGGGAAGAAAGGGAAGAGCATTAAAAGAGCCATGGAAAAAGATGTCAGGGAGATTTATGGGTCACAGAGAGGCTGCAGGTGGTGAGGAACTGCTGTGGCAGTAATTTATAGTCCCTGGCTGGGACAGACTCCCAGGCTGGGGATGGAACAGGTGCTGCTGAACAAGAGCAGGTTATGGGCTGCTGCTGTAACCAGGAATCCTCCTATCACAGCTGCTGCAACCCTCGGCTGATCATTCCCTGGGAAATCAGCAGGGCTGGAGCATCTTCCATGTTCACTCTGGGGCCTTTTGAGTCAGGAGTCCTCTGATCAGTCACTGCACTGAACTGGGCGGTCTGAAGTGATAAAGGTGAGGCAGAATAAAGAATATTCTGGAGCTGGAATTCTGCAGGAGACCAGAGCTAAAATCTCCAGGTTCTGTTCCAGCTCCAGCCTTTATTTCCCTTGGGTTCAGGGGGGTTATTTTCTCTCTGCCTCTTCTCCCCTCGTCTGTCCAGTCTGTGAACTCTCCGAGTGCCTGAGAGCAGAGGCTCCACTGCAGCTCCTGGTGCAGGGGCTGCCTGAGCGTTCCATAAAATGCCATTTCCTGAGGAGCCTGTGCTTCAGGTGGAGAGTGAGGGGGTTCAGAGAGTTAAAAGGAGGCAAAGAACAAAAGTTAAAAGAACAGTGGCGAGGGTTTGTGGGGAGCCAGTAAGAGGCCTGGCTGTGCTCCCGAGATCTCCTAATCACTTCCCCAGATTCTGGGGGGGGGGAGTGAGATGCTGCATTCATATTCAGGCGCTCTCTCAAGCTTTACATTTGTCTTTCAACAAAGGCTGAATTTCAGAGCCTTCCACAACACGCAATTACAGGAAAACAGAGCTGAAGGGAATCTCTGGAGGTCGCGTGTTCAAAGGCAGCATCAGCCAGACTTGGCACTCCTCTCGTGTTCCTCTAATCTCTCCTTAAAAATCTCCAGTGGGAGAGAGATCCAACAGATTAAGCATTACTTGCTGGATATTGTGTTCTGCTTTTTAACTGCTCCAGCCATTAGAAGACGATTCCTAAAGTTTTTATCTTTACAAGTTTCAGCTCCTTCTCTAATTAATATTTCACCAGTGGCTCCTCAGCGTTCAGCAGGAGAGGGGCTGCAATTGCAGCTCCTGCCTCGCGCTTTCTCTGGTAGCTGAGGTGAGTGATGCCTGCATTTGCTCCCTTTGTTCTTCCTGTTCTGCAGTAGGGCAGGGTGCTCGTGGTGCCAGTGCAGGAACTCAAACTGCGGGATTAAAATTAAAATTCTTCCCCCACGGAGAGGGCAATGCCCTGGCAGCACTTCCCTGGCTCCCAAGCAGCCCATGGATCTGCCTGCAGCCATGACAGCCACTGCCTGGATTAAAAATAACAAATTTTCTGCTTTAAAACATTGGGGATGTGCAATAGTTGACGGCTTGGTCAGATCACTGATCACACTGGGTGCTCTTCCCAGCTCCTGGAAGTCCTGGGGACTTTCTTATCTCGTTCTTTTCACCTCCTTCCTTTCTTCCTCCTTGTGTGTTCCTTGTGCCCTCCCTTTCCACCTGCCCCTTGCCAACCTGCACCTCTCTTGTTCCAGCTGTAGCAACACCACCACCACGAAACCCCAAAGCTCTGAATTCCCCTCCAGCCCATGGCTGCTTCTGAAGACCCTGTGGCTTCAGCACAGTTATTTTTTCTCCTCTCTGTGGAGTTTAACAAACAAGTCCTCCCCGTGTTTTTGTTGCTTCCTCTGAGATACCCAAGTGCAAGTCTCCAGTCACTGCCATTACTGGAGCATTCCTGGGGAAAATTGCAGGAGTCTCCATGAAAGGGCTCCCTGCAGAAACTCTCGCAGCCGGTGACCAATTCCCCTTTCAATAAAAGGCACTTGGAGAAGTCAGGAGCTTAAAATAAGAGAAGGGAGAAGGAACAAACAGGATTCTGAGGAGCAGCAGGATGGTTTGCAGCGGCCAGGGACAGAGAGCCGCGCTGAATTATTGGGGTGATTAGTCCTCGTTATCAAACTGGGGCAACTTTTGCTACAGCGCCAGGCTGGATGGACAGTTTGTGTTGTTTGCTTTTTGAATCAGGGTTTAAAAACCCAGTTTAGAATAACACAGGTTTGGGGTTGGAATGGGCTGCAGGTCAGACCATGACAAACCCAACTCCCAAACCAGGTGAACGCTCCAGGACAGGAGTGGTAAATACTGGGGGAGCTGAAAGAACTGCACAAAGGACCTGCCATGAGCTGCATCACACCAGAAGAATCCAGGCCGAGTTCCGTTCTCCAGACCTCATTAACAGGTGGGAGGAGCAAAGGACAAACTGCGGGGGTTCCTCCAGGTTTGCACCTCCCACGCCTGGGTGTCTGAGCTGGAGCATCTGCACTCTCTGCTCTCTGCAGCACCCACACTCCCACTCCTCCTCCTGAAATTCCTGCAGCCTCTTTGGCTTCTCCTTCCTGCCTGGAAGTGTGACAGGCACAGAGCTGTGAAAGGGTTAATGAGCCCAGGCAAAGTTAACAAGGGATGGGCAATAAATGGCTCCAGCTGTGTATAATTAACTGTAATACTGTGAAGTAAATGACTTTTATTGGCAAGCATGTCATAACTTCATTAAAAGTCATATTTACAGCCCTCTCACATGGAATGAGTACTTGTGTAGTCTGCAATTTAATGAGCACTCATTTTCACCTTGTTTCAATTATTTTCCACCCACCCTTTGTCTCAGTGTGGGGAGCAGGAAGATAAAATACAATGGGAGTGTAATTAAGGCTGGCACAGATTCTTTCAGGAAATGTTTTTCTATTCCAGAACAATCACTTCTATTGCTTACTACTAATAATACTTTAATGTTTAAAATACATAGTTTTCCTCGGTCCCTAAAGGATTCTTTAAATAACGTTATTAAAGAATGGCCGTGGGATGGCTTTTCCCCAGCCCAGCACCCCCAGCTGCACACAAAAGCAAATCTGTATCACTTAGAAGTCGAAATTTGCAATTTAGCTTAATTACAGATGAAGGGTTTTGACTTCGGGAAGAAGGGGGCTGCAGGTGCCTGACAGAGATGCTCAGGGCGTCCCTTGGGACCCGCTCCAAGCTCCGGGATGGAAGGAGGGCTGCGGGACATGAATGCCTGGAAGTGCCATGGACGGAACCACAGGATAAACTTCATGTATTTCTGGGCGCAGGAGACACTTTCAGCAGCTCCCAGGAAGCCTTGGCCTGGCAGTGCTGGTGTCCCTGTGCTCCACCAGGGAAGTTTTCCCACCCGTTTCCCTTCCCGAGGCTCGGTGGTTGTGCACAGCCTCACTTCCTAATGAAGATGCTCCCCTGCCCGTTCTACGCCCTGGATAACGCTGGTGACGCAGTAATTGAAGGCAGCAGTGATTAATTCCTGAGATAAAATTCGTTCTCAGAACAATTGATTTCACTGCCAGAAATGCACAAACTTCCCGATGGCAACACTTTCATGTGATTATTGTTATTAGTTTAGGCTTGTTTGGGGGAGGGAGGAGATGGGGGAAAAAAAAATCAATTACTTTGTATTTATCACTAATCTGTTATGATCACTTTAATACAGAGGAGTTATAACTCAGGGCATGGTTTTTCTAATTCATGAGCTATTGGAAAAGTTTACAGAGACTGTGAGGGCTGAAGACCTGGATGTTGTGGGGGCTGAGGAATTTTCATTTTTAGGGCCCTGATGTTCTCAAATCAGCGATGGACAGGGCTGGGGCCACAGCCCGGGCCTTTGAGTTCCTTGTGTGTCCAGAACTGCAATCACTGTGCTCTTGTGCTGCTCCCTGCACTTGCTGGAGGCACCCAGAGGAAGCCTCATTTCTGCAAAGCCCTGAAAGTCAGGTTGTTGTCGTTCAGCCAGTGAAAAGTGAACAGCTGAAATCGCTGTCTGCTGGCCAGTTTAACCAAACGGGCTCTGCTGCAGGAGCTAAATTGCTGGGAGAGGTGAAATCCGTTCCATTTGACTGGGGTGGCTGTTGGTGAGAACTGGAGGAAGTCGCTCTTGCTGCGCCTGTTCTTGGAAAATCTCCTGCTCCTGCACTGGTAATTGGTGTCAAGGTGCCAGAGGTGTCAGCCTGCCCTGGGAGGGATCTGCTGTGCTCAGCCCCCAGTGACACAGAGCAGTTCGTGATGCCAGGAGATGAAACGATGGCTCCCGTCCCTGCTCTGTGGCACCTTTGGCGTGACAGGCGGTGACCGCCGTGGCTCTCTCGGTGCCCCAGCAGGGCAGCACCTCCTGCTTTGCTTCTGGGGCTGGACATCAGCCCCGCAGCCAGGGCCACCCTCCCAGCCCTGCGCAGCCGCCTGCAGCCCTCGCTCCTGCCCTGCCCGTGGGGATGTGCCCTCTGAAGGACAGGTGTGTGTTGTGACAATAACAGGACAGAAAATACACCCGCAGGGGCTTCGTGAATGCGCAGAAACGAATCCTGCTCTCAGGGCCACGAGCTCGGGCGCACAGCTAAGGCTGCCACCCTCAGCCCTGAGCAGAATTTCCCCAGCGATGAAGATGAATCCCTTTTTATTGTGTGGATGAAATAACAACATGACCATAAAGCATAAGAGAACAAGGGGGAGTTGACAAAGTGTGTCTTTGATTAATTGCCGTGATAGACTGCAGGTTGCTGACTGAGGACGTTTCTTCAGGGCTCATTTTTCAGTCTTTAAAATTTTAATGCGCAAAGGGAAGACAAAGCAAGCCCAGCCAGTGAAAGGCTGTGCACAACTCACTGCACAGGGGTCACCCAGCAGAGCAGCCTGGAGGACCTGGAGTTCAGAGGGGCAGGGATGGGCCAGGGCTGAGCTCTCAGAGCCACCTGCAGCTTCAGGTACCCGTGGCTGCACCTAAACGAAGTCACACCCGAGCTGGGAGTGCTTGAAAAAGCAAGAACCATCCTTCATCTTCTTATCCAGTCACCCTCCACTGAAATTCTCTTTGTCTTTGGAAGCCTGGGAAGCGTAAATCACTGGGAACCTGCAGATGCGATGAAACTGAAGGCTGGGGAAGTGCAATTCAAGTCCTGCCAACCCAGCCATGGGGTTTTCCAAGGAGCTCCTTCACTTCTGGCTCCAGCGGGGACCGTGACACCCTGGAACCCGTAATGTCACACTGAGAACGTGACCTGGAGCGACTTCATTTGTCAGAGGGTCGGTGCTGCAGACGGGGCTGAGCCCACGGAACCCTGCCTCCCCCAGCTGGCTGAGCTAATTAGAGGAAGCAGCATCAGTCATTAAATAACTCGGTTTGGGCAGTAAAGCAGCCCTGGAAGGGGAATCTGCCCTGGGACTCAGCAGAGCACAAAGCAGGGCTGAATTCTCAGGCTTCCCCACTCTCTACTTGTCCTGAGAAGTGGCTCTGTCTTTGGAGGTTCCCAATAAATTTTCACTTTCAAAATGGAAAATGGCCTCCAGCTCGGGCATTTGTTACTTTAGATATGCTTCACAAATTTTCTTTGCATCCAGGACGGTTGAAAATTGGATTAAAACCTCTTATTATGTCCCCATGTTACAGCATTAGGCATGCTTAGCTTCCACTGGGAAGGAAGATGAGGGAAGCAGAACGAAAACCCTTGAATTCTCACTGAAATTCATCAATGCGGATGTTCCAGGTCCGAACATCCCTATAAAAACACACCAGGATTCCCCTGGCCTGGCCTGCCCAGTGAAGGTATTAATGCTCTGCTGCCTTCCCACACATTACAGCTCTTCCACGAGCCTCAGCTGTTTCCAATAAATTCACCATTATCAGTGCTGTTGGAGCAGCTGAAATGCTTCAGGGGGGTTCCTACAAATTCAGCTCAACAGAACGGAGAAGGCTTCATTTGCTTTGGCTTTTTGGAGAGCCAAACTTCACTCTCCATCTGCTCTTTGCCCAGGGAATGTCTGTGCTGGTGTCAGGAGTGGCACAAGTGCAACTCCCAGTGCAAAGTGTCCGCACCCGTGAAGCCCCAAACCAAGGACTGGTGAATTCTCCCTTCTGCATCGCAGTTCCTGCAGTTTTTCCATAATTCATCCCCGTGTTTAGCCACATGAAAGAATCCCTGGTTTGGCTTTCACACGATGACACATCGCTGTTGTATTCAAATTGCCAGCACTCTCTGTGAGAGCATTGCTGCAGCACATCTTCAGGCGTTTCATCATTACTCTTCATTTAAAATGTCAACTTTGTTCTGACAAATCTTGTGTGCCTGGTTTGAAAAGCTTTACAAGTGTCAGGAGGAGCGGCGCAGGCTGCAGCTTTTGTCTCCTACGACAGCGAGCATGAAAGGTTCTTTTTTGTGGAGCGGCTGGATTGAGCTGGAACTGCAAATTTGGGGTTGTTTCTGTACATCAGGATGGCTCCAAAGCAGAGGCTGGGGAGGGCTTTGCTGCAATCAGGGTGATTGGGTTCAGCTGCGGCGCCTCGGGTGTTGCTCTGTCCCCAATCCTGCTCACCTGGTGCTGATTGCTTTGATTTGCTGCCCACCCCACACCTGCGGGGCCAGCAGGGCTCTGCCCTCACAGGGAGCTGGACAGGAGCCAACAGGGGCTGCTCTGCTCCGGGATTTTCCAGGTACGTGAGAAAGGAAAGGAAGCACCAAATCCTCAAATCCTAGCAGGGAGGGAGTTCTGGGCACACAAATCCCAATGTTTGGCCCCGTGGATTGGTGTTTTCTCCTCCAGCACCGGGCAGTGGCCGTGGCTGGAGCCAGCAGCGGCCTCCTCACGGAGCTGGTGCAGCCTGGCAAAATCCTGGAATTCGCATTCCAGCCCAGCCCGAGGCAATAAAGCCTCTGTGCCAGAGCTGCGGGAAGCTGGAGGTGAAAATCTCCCCCAGGAAGGGGAAGGAACAGCCAGTGAAGGTTTCCCTGGGATGAGGTGACACCAGGGGTGTCTGCACAAGGAGCTCTGTCCCAGGGCAAGGCTGAGCTCCCTCTGCAGCCACCAGAAGCTTCTGCTCTCCTGTTCAGTCCTCTGGACACCCTCCCAGAGTGCAGGGAGTAACTGAGGTGTTCCCAGTTGGAGCTGTACTGGTACCAGTGAGGGAGGGGCCCTCCACAGCCCATCCCCAAGTCAAACCCTTCCCTGGGCAGATGCAAAGATCTGCCTGAAAGTTGTGACTTGAAAAACTGCCTCGAACGCGAAGCCTCTCCTGCCCTGCTCTCCCCACGGACCTGCATTTCCAGCAGGGAGCCTGCTGTAGACAGCAAGAGCTTCCTGAGAGAAACAAATCCAAATGAAAAGCGGTTTTTAAAAATCAGCGCCATTTCCTCAGTTTTTCTGGTGTGTCCTGGCTGCTGGCCCTCCAGGGAGAGCTGTACTTTCTGATCTGTGCTAATACAAAATTCATGTTTGTCTGGGCTATTATGTGCAAAATAATGGGTAATCCCTGAGGCTGGAGCGAAAAGCCAAGTCAAATATTCCAGGAGACCTTCCCATTTTGAAAGGTTTCAGAAATAAGCACAATACAAACATATAAAGGGATCCAATTATGTGTAAACAAACTGCTCCTGCAGCCTCCTCCTCAGAAAACACAATTAGATCGCCAGCAAGATTGCTTTGGGATTACCTGGCTTAGGCCTTGCATTCAGGGGCTTAGGAAGTACCTGGAATTTCATTTTTCCCTGAATCTCCCTGTTGTAGAACACAGGGCTGGAGGGTCCCTCCTGTGCCGAGCTGCTGCTGCTGCTGGGTCCCCGGTGTGGGCAGTGCTGGCAGCAGATAAAATGTGGCTGCTGGTGATAAGGAAATGGTTAATCCAGCTCCAACAAAGCCATGGAGTGCTCAGCTTCCTGAGCCACCTGAAAGTTAATTAAAAGAGCACCACAGACAGAGAGAAAGGCAGAATTAAAGCTGTCCCCTTGTGACAGAACACGGAGCTCACCAACTCTGCCGCGGGGAGAGGGAGATGCAGCTCATTTTCTTTGCACAGGGAGCGCCTGGATGCAGAGAAATCCCAGAGTGAGGGGTCTGGCTGGAGCCTTTCTCCACCAGCACCAAACTCTGCCTTCAGAACTGCTGGATCCTCACTGATCTATCGATAAAACCTGCCTGGATTGCTGCACACCTTTTAAGAACAGGTCTGCAGGATGGCTCTGGCCTTCCTGACTGTGGCAGGGTCCTGGTCCTGCCAAGGAATTCTCTGCTCTCGGGTGGGGGCTGAGCTGATCCTGCCCCTTTGGCCTGGGCACAGGCTGGGGTCCCACTTTATTCTCCTTATTTTGGCTTCCTCACAAAAGCCTCTTTGTGGAGCTAAGAGGGAACCTGACGAGCTCAGAATCACAGGCCAGGGGGTGACTGATGATGGGGAATTATGAAGAAAAAAAAAAAAGACCTTTTCTTACAGGGACAGTGAAAGTGAAGGTTGATTTTAATTTCTATATTTGTCCTCCTGGTATTGTCCTGAGGACTATCCTGCCCACAGTGGAGCTAAGAATAGAAGTGGGAGGTGTGGGCTTGAGGAATAGGGCAGTAAATCAGGATTTTAATGCTATTAAAATCTATTGATTGTGTTGATTAATTATTGCTCGTGCTGATGGGAAGGCCAGGCTCTCTAAGCCAGTTTAATTATTTCCCAGTTAATGTTAATCTCACTTAATGAAAAACTCTCCAAGCCAGAAAAGAGATGACACAAGGAATGACTGTTATTCATGAGAGACTCTCCTAATCTATAAAACATCAAAGATGTCATTGCAAGCATCTTTGCTTTGCTTGTATTTTATTTTTTAAATGATCCAAACACTTTGTTCTCAGGCTCCTGATGAGTCAGGGTGTGACAGCTCAGGGGAGATCTGAACAGGAGCTGATGGAGCCTCCTGGAGAGCTGGAGCTCAGTGGCTCAGGTGCCCCTGGACAGGGAGGGTTGGGCAATTAATGACCTGGCGTTCGTTAGGGCGGCTGCACAACGCCGCTGTCAGGAGAGAGGGACTGGGCAGTGCCCACGTGGAGTGCCCGGGGGAAAGAGGGATGGAGGCGCTGGGAGTCGCAGCAGGATCTGCAGGAAAGCTCTGAAGCTGCCACAGTTCTGGTTTTGAGTCTTTTCTGGCTTTTATGGGAACCTCCACCAGGCTCCGCCGCGTTTCATTTTTCGTGTGGAGGCTGCTCGGTTTGTGCAGCACCATCTCAGCGAGAACAGCTGGCTTAGAAACTTCTCTCTGGAAGAAAAAATAAGTTAAAATAAGGCTGGTTTTGAGCACTCGTGGCAGGTCTGTCATCTGCTCCTCAGCCCCGGTGACAAGTGAGTTATGCAGCAGGGCTGAGCGGGGCTCAGCCCATATTGCAGAGCAGCTGCTGGGCTGCCATCGCTCAGAGAGTCCACGCAGACACCCCTGGCAGCCCCTTCCCTGCAGCGATTTATGGGCTGCTCTCCTGGCAGGGTTGCATCAATCTTGGAGATGCATCGGTCCCACCTCTGCTTCACGAATTTTTCCAGGTTCAGCTCTCCACCCCTCTCCTGTCGTCTCCACGCACTGGATTTGTTCTGTGCTTCCCTTCCCAGCTCCAAGGGGGATCAGGCTGATGCAGTCCAGCGCTTCCCCTTCAGCTCACCCGTCCCGGCCTGTCCGGGTTTGGTTTGTCCCTAAATCCCCCAGCAGCAGTGACATCCCCAGAAGGCAACCAGAGTTCTCTTGCTGTTGTATCTCATTTCCCCATCAACCCTGCCTTCAAACGGTTTGGCCCTTCTCCAGCTGTGCCAGGGAATACCTGTGGTGATTATTTCAGATTGCTGGCCCTTGCCTGGTTGAAGGAGCCACCACCCTGTCGTGCTCCTCTCTGGTTGTTTGCTTACCCCGGGTGACTCTCGATTTCCTCGCAGCTTCATTTCTGTCTTGCACACCCTGGGTCACAGGGACAGGCTGCCCTTCCCGGCTGTGTGGAGATCTAGAGCTCAAAATCATCAGCATCCCGATGATCTCCACTTGCAGGAGACTCCTGCTGCAGTTAATAACATGAACTTCCCCTGCACGTCCCTGAATCGAGGAAGGTGTCTCATTCCTGCACAGCAAATAATGGTTTAAAATAGCTCCGGGAGCGATTCCCCAGAGATTATCTCGGGTACAGCAGCACTGAGTCACCCAGCCATGAGCCAAACTTCGTCCCCCCTCAGCCCAGCTGGGGAGGGAGATGAAGACCCTGGCTGGGTGATGGCCACGCTCTGCGTTTAACTGGCTGAGGGAAGAAGCAAAAACATTGGAAAACTTCCCTTGCTTGGTTGTGTAAACCAGAACTGGATTGCTGAAAAGCTGTGGCTGCTCCCTGAGTTCCCCCCACCCCCCGATTAACAGAGTCCTCCTGCATTGTCTGTTTGGACTTCAAATTTCCCTGGATTGTTTGTTTGGATTGTAAATTTTCCTGGATTATCTGTTTGGATTTTAAATTTCCCTGGATTGTCAGTTTGGATTGTGGGTTCTGTGGCTCCGGTTCTGTGTTTTACGCTGCTCTTTACCACGGGACATTGTCTGAGTTCCTCGACTCCGGCTGTAATAAACACACCTGGAGGTGTTCTGGATGTACATCCAGATGTTACCGAGATGCAGCACTGAACTGAGTCATCTCAGCCAGAGGCAGGAATCAAAAATACCCACAAATAACCTAACAGTGTTGAAGTTCTGGTGAAGAGTTGCCCCGAGTTTCCCCGGAGGTGTCACCCAGCGCGTGCCTGGCTCTGAGCTGGGTCCCCACCCCTGAGCCCCTCTGTGCCAACACCCAGAGCTGCAGCTCAACACCTCGGCCTCCAGCTGATCTCAGGGATGATTTTATCCCATCCATCTCCTGGCAAACCCCTCTCCTCTGCAGGAATGCATTTAACTATCGGATCTTCCTCACTGTGGATTTCTCATCGGGCTTTTAGCTCCAGATGGGCTCTGAGGCCGAGCAAATCTCCGATGGAGCCGCAGTTCCTTCCCTGCGTGACATGAAAAGTGCATCCCCTGTGCTCCAGCGTGAGGACGGGCCTGGCCTGGGGCAGCTCAGCAGCACAAGGCTGGGATTGCTCAGGCTGGGGTGGAAAAACTCAGCTCTGCTAAAGCACAGCTGGGCTCGGGCTCTGCAGCAGGGCTGCTGACATGAAAACACAGCAATTTACAGCATGTTTAATCCTCACCTTCTCCTCTTCCTCCCCAGAATCACCCAGTGGGGAACTCTCCAGGTGTTTCTGGCAGGCTGAACTCTCACTGAGTAATTACCTGGATGTTCCACCAAAGGAGACGTGAACCTTCCCTGGGCAGCTCTTGGCACCCCTGTGATACTGGGAGGACTTAAAGGTAAGAAGTCCCAAATTAGCTGTGTAGATTGATTTGATTTTGGATCCACTTTATTTATCTGCTCTGGCATCAGCTTTATTCCCCCAAACAAAAGCTATTCCTACATTTGCACAGTGGATTTGCCATTTTGGAGAAGCAGCAAGGGGAAGGTGCTGGAGGGAGCTTGGTGTGGTGTGATGCCATCAGAATAAAGGTGTAAAGATAGAAATTGAAGCCAGCTTGTTACACAAATCAGAGCAAAAATCTCTCTGTTTGAGGAATCAGATACCTCTGAGCTGTTTCCTCCCCTCCTGGGGCTCTGATCTTTGTGTTTTAATGACAGTTTTTCTTAAAACTGAAAGTGGAAATGAAAGTGAGTGCAATGAAGGGTTTTCCCTTCTGGGGCCAGCCGAAAAGATTGATGAAATGACAGCTCCTTTAGCAAAACAGCAACTCCACCTGTCAGCAACCACCAGCCATCCACAGGGCACAGCAGCCAGGCTGAGGCATTTTAAACACGCTCCCAGCCGGTCTGTCGGGAACAAATCGGGCTTGTCACAGCCTCCAAACAGTTCTAGGGAGAGCATTAATGGTGTTAATGATCTCTGGTCGCAGCAGGTGGGAGAAGCTGGAGTCTCCTTCCAGGAAAGCACAGAGTCACTTGCAGTTGTTTCGTTCCTGAGGTTGCAGGGGTTTCAGGAAATATCCAAGGTAGGGAATTGCTCGGTTTGGGAATGCAGAGTCCTCGGGGGTCACTGTGCCCTGGGTCACGTAGAGGTGTCAGCACGTGCAGAACTGACTCAGCTCCCAAAGCCTCCCCAGCTCCTTCCTGAGCAGCCACAGAAGGGAGAGGGAGCCTTGGCACCGCTCTGGAGTTGGGCTGGTGTGGGGGATTTGGGGCTTTGCACCTGTCCAGGTGTGGCTTTGGATTTCCAGAGCTGACCCAGGCCCTTGGCCGTGTGTCCCTGGGTGTGTCTGAGTGCGAGAACAAGGGACAGGGCAGGGGGAGCTGGTGTGAGCTCCATGGGATCAGCGTTCGGCCTGTCTGGGGGCAGGTTTCTGCCAAGTTCTTTTGGAGGAAATGCGTGGTTTTCTTTTATTTAAATAATTATCAGGGAAAAAAACGTTGTTGCAATGGATTCCCGGAGTTGTGGCAGTTTAGTCATGGTAACCATGTGAGGGAGGGGAAATCAGAGTGTATTTTATTTGTTTAGAGCTTTCATGACAAATTACATTCTGGCTGCTGAGGAGTATTAATTAAAGAGCTGTCCCTGAGTGGAGGGATGTCCCTGGAGGGTTTGGAGATGAACACTTTCAGTGCACCTGAGATTCCTGCAGGACACCCCAACCCCCTTCCAAAGGAGATGTGTTTCCATCCCCTGCTGCCTCTGAAAGCCTTGAGCACACCCCTGTGACGTGCCGAGCTCCAAACCCTCCTGAAGCCGCGCGAGGGTCTGCGCTGATCACAGCGGACTTCGAGCCGGGCCCCTGAACTGAAATGAAGACAGAAAAACTAAAGGGCACAGGGTTTGTGTGCTCCTGAGGAGCAGAGCAGGGAGGAGCCCAGGGGATCAGATTTTAAACCCAGGCTCCATCCCCACCCATCCCACCCGAGTGGAACTGCTCCAGCTCGGGGACAATACCCGGTTACAGCCCCACAGAGAGAAAAAATGACAAGTGCCCTTCCCAGAGGAGCCGAAATCCATCTCTGCCCACAACAGCAGTTAACAATATGGATGGGATCTGCCTGGGCTTTTATCTTGGTTTAAATTTGTTTTCCATTCACCAGGCTCCACTGCAGGAGAGCAATATTGAAATGTGCAGGCACCACGAGACACAGATTTTATTACCCCCTCTCTGCTACTCCCACTGCAGAGAGAGGAGTTTATGAGTGAAAAACATCCCAGGCTACTTAGTCACCTCCAATATTTGCAGTCCAGACGGGGAGGAGTAATTGATTTTCTAATAACAGAGGGAATTCTTGGCTGGAGGCTCAGTGTTGTGTTGTAGAACTCCTTAAAAAGCACATTCCCATTCCTGCAGCTCCCAGGCCCCTTTGCCTGGGAGGGGGGCAGAGCATCTGTGGGGCTTTATCTTCCCAAACCCAAACTATTCCTGTCCTTCAGAGGGGTTCCTTGGCTTGGTCAGAGCTGGCAGACGGGAGAAGGAGCCCTCTGCCTTTTGCTGGCTGATTTCTGTGCCTGGGCCAGGCCTGCAAAGGTGCTTTTATTGGGAATTATTGGTATTCATGCAGGAAGAGCATCCATGGCACGTGTGAGAGGAGCCAGCCCAGCACAGCCCCACGGTGTTCAAACGGATTTGGAAAGGGCTTCATCTGAATTTCAAAGGGCTCTGGCTCCCGTCTGCTGTGAACTGCATCAGAAATGCAGCTTGGGTCAGGAGTGTTTACAGTTTTTTACAATGTTTATATTGAATTTTCTCACGTTCCCTGTCAGTCTGGAGGCTGGGGATGCCCAGCACCGCTCGTTTCTCTGTGCAGAGTTATCACACTGAGCCTCCGAGTGATCAAAAGGGGACAAACACACGGTAACGACGTCCTGAGGTTATTCTGGGCTTCTAATTACGAAACAGAGTCCGGACAATATGATTCAGGGTTTGCTCCTGAGAAGGTCGTTTGGCTCAGGATGGGAATTTCTGGTTTCCAGCCTTGCAGATGACGAGGTTTGGGGCTGTCCCTGTGCTCAGCAGTGCCGGGACTGCAGGAGAAGGGAACATTGTCCTTGCAGGTGCACCCAGAGGAGCTGCAGTCACTTTGAGCAGCTTGCAGGAACCTCCCCGGAGCTCCAGGGCATCCGTCTGTGTTTCCCTGGCCACAATCCCAAGGGATCCCCCCAGCATTCCTGCTGTCAGATTGGTGCTGAGCTGGTCTCTGCTCCCCGGTCAAACCCAGCCTGAGCTCTGCTGGCAGCTCTGCCCTTCTCCCTCTGCTCTTCCCCCTGCAAAGGGACTGAGAGGGGGCTGCTTTTATAATTCAGGGTTTTATATTCCCAGCCAGGTTCCTGCATTCTGCAGGATGCAACGAAACTCACCACGTCACAAAGGAATTCCACCACACCATAGATGAATTCCACTGCGTCACACCTGAATTCCACCACATCCCAAATGAATTTCACACCACAAATAAATTCCATCACACCACAACTCAATTTCACCGCACCATAGATGAATTCCACCACATCCCAAATGAATTCCACCACATCCCAACTCAGTTTCACCGCACCACAAACGCACGTGGCAGAGGATGTGCGAAAAGTCGCACCGACCCTTCCTGAAAGATCTCCCTGCACAGCACCAACATTGCAAAGAGAGCTTTTGGAAGGGAAATCGTGCGGCAATTTTAATTCTTTTTTTTTTTTTTGGTTTTCCTTATGGGAAAACGTGGAGGGGAGCGCCTGGGCCTGAGCAGGAACGTGAAAGGAAATCAGAGGGAAGGAGTTGTCCAGCAGCCCCAAGGGCTCTGTCTCCAGTGCAAACCCCCTCAGCTCTGACAGGGCTGAAACTTTGACAGATCCCAGAGTGGAGCTGAAAATCCTCCACCAAAACAAAACAGATGAAAAAGTAGAGTAAGAATGACAAAACATTTTTTTTTCTTTATTTTCTGCTCTACTTTCCCCGAGCCGGATTTCCAGAGAGCTCTGTTGACATAAGTGCAGCAGCTGGAGATGAGAGGGTTTTAAATCAACCTTCAGAGATGTACAGTTTATACCGGTAAAATAATTAATCTTCAAAGATTCCTGAAAAATTGCGTTTAAGGTGTTTAATGATTAAAAACCTGATGTCCTTGAGCGTAAGTCGGATGAAAGAACTGCCAGGGACCTGAGTGCTGCGCGATGATAAACACAAAGGCAGCAATAACGATCAGCCCGAGGTTGATTGCACTCTCTAATTAGAGCACGTGTATCACTTAGGCCCGTGGATCTCTGTCTGTCTGAGGCGCTTTGGGCACCCTCTCCTGCGCCCATGGGGGCTGCGTTGAGCGTGGTGTGGAGCAGGAGGAACCGCTCCCCATCTTTGGAGCCCTCCCAGCCCTGAGCTTCCCTCTGGACCCGCCTGAGCGGGCTCGGCCCCGCTCGCCCCTGGTTCTGCCCCGGGATATTTGCACCCCTGGGGCAGAGCAGAGCTGGGTGAGAGCAGGGGTGCCCCAAGGCCTGCTCTGCAGCACCCTGGGCGCACCAAAACCCCAGGACGGAGCTGCGTGGCTGCGGCCGCAGCTGCAGGGGCACAACTGAGCGGGTTGCACCTCCTCGCGCCGGCCGCGGGTCTGGGACGGGGATCTTGGTTCCGAGGCTGAAGGATTGAGGGGAAAAAAATAAATAAATAAAAATCCGCCGTGCCTAAAAATGCCTTCCTGTCCCCTGGAGGTGGCCTCTGCAGAGAGTGGCAGTGGGAGCGGCTGTGTGGTGTGTCTGTGCTGCCCCTGCTCGGCCAGGGGAGGGTCTGGGGCACAGGGAAGGGCTGTGGGGTCTGTAGGGCCCAGGGTACCTCTGTGGGGTCTGTAGGGCCCAGGGTACCTCTGTGGGGTCTGTAGGGCCCAGGGTACCTCTGTGGGGTCTGTAGGGCCCAGGGTACCTCTGTGGGGTCTGTAGGGCCCAGGGTACCTCTGTGGGGTCTGTAGGGCCCAGGGTACCTCTGTGGGGTCTGTAGGGCCCAGGGTACCTCTGTGGGGTCTGTAGGGCCCAGGGTACCTCTGTGGGGTCTGTAGGGCCCAGGGTACCTCTGTGGGGTCTGTAGGGCCCAGGGTACCTCTGTGGGGTCTGTAGGGCCCAGGGTACCTCTGTGGGGTCTGTAGGGCCCAGGGTACCTCTGTGGGGTCTGTAGGGCCCAGGGTACCTCTGTGGGGTCTGTAGGGCCCAGGACACATCTGTGGGTGTCTCTCTGTGGGATGGTGCAGTCCCAGGGGCTGTGCAGCTTTGTCACTTCCTGAGCTGGTTTTTTGGCCAGGCAGGGTCGGAGAGGAGCACAGGAAGATCTCAAGGGGTTCCAGTCGGTCCCACGGCCCCGGTTCTGAGGCTTTGATGCACACGTGGGTGGAAATGGGATTCCTGGTGTGAGAGCCCTCCTGCTCCAGCCTGCAGAGAACGAGGCTCACTCTGCTAATTCTGATTGCTGAGAGGTTTCAGTGGGAGCCAGTGGCTCTAAATTGGAGATTCTCAAGCTCAGACTCATCTTCATTGCCCTCCCGTTCCCCTTTCCCAGGAGGGCCGAGGGCTGTGCCTCAAGAAGGATTTGCCTCATTCCAGGTGCAGCTTGGGCCAGAGCTCTTTGCTGGAGCCCAAAGGGAGGAAGATCCTCCCTGGTGCCTTGCTGAGATGAATTCACCACCAAGCTGGCAGAGAACGGCCCCAGCTCCGTGGGGAATTCAGCCCCGAGCAGGGAGTGCAGAACAATCCCTCTGGCACAGGCTCCTTCCTCCCAGCAATGTTTTTCGTGCTCTCATCAGGCACGAGAGGCCCCACAAGGTGCACCACGACTTCCAAATCAGCGTGGCTGAGACAATCAGACTGGCTGCAGGAGGTGGCTGAGAGAATTCTTCATTAATTTCGAGTGTCCCTCAGCAATGAATGCCATGGGTGAGAGGCTGTGAAGGCCAGCAGCAGGCAGCTCTTGGAGCTGGTGGGAGCTGTCTGCAATCAGGGCATGGGGAGGCAGAACCAGAGCCTGGCCTAAGAGAAAAGCAGCTGCTCGAGACAAATACCTGAGAATGCTGACAACCTCCCTTTCCGAGTTGGTTTTTCCTCCAATTACTGTGAACCTTGCAGTATCTCTTTCTTGCTTTTATGGAAATTTGCCACCCTGGGCCTCAGCAGAGCTCTACAGGTGATGTCACAAGTCCCAACATCCCTGTGGACCCTGCCACAACCAGACAAAGATGTGTAGGAGAGAAATTCTAATCCCATCCAAAAACTGGGACTTAAAAACTCCCAGCAGTGTCTGCAGCAGCTTTTGGGACGTCCCTGCTGGCAGTTCTGCCCCAAAAAGCTGCTCTGGCCTGAGCAGAGGAGGCACTGCAGGAGACAGGAGAGACCATTATCCTCATCAGGAGAAAATGAGAAATGATCTCGCTGATAAAACACCCACTATGGAAACAAAGGGAATTGTGCAGTTTATTCTCTCCTGGCCGTGTCTGATTCCGTGTCACATGGAGGGGGTGCTTGTGCCTTCCAATTAGGCAGAATAATGGCCTTTCTGGGGAGATGGGAGTGGATTGTTTCAGTCCTGCTGCAGGTGGCATTGAGATGAGAGGCCTTGGCTATCGTGCTGTCAATGTGTTTAATGATTATTAGAGGAGCAGGTGATTTCTGTTAAAGGGAAGTGACAGACTGTCCGTTAGCTAGAGATGCATGTTTATTAAATTGGGAGCCTGCAGCAAGCAGCCTGGCTCATTTGCTTCCAAATTCCAGACCCATCTGTTTTGTTTTGCACCTGCAAGGGTCAGAGCCCGGGAGGAGTGGGGGCTGTGACCAAGCAGGGCTCGGGGCTGTTGCGTTTGCGTTCACTTCCAGCCCCGATGGAGGCTGCAGGGGAAGGGGCTGGGGGTGTGCAGGCTGTCAGATGGGGTTGAACTCCTTCTCCTCTCACCTAGATAGGCCTGGAAGCAGGGGGGGAACACAAGGGTTTAATCCGTGAGTGCAAAGCCTTTGTCTCTCCCGCCTGCGTGTCCCCGCACCGTGGATGGATGGGATGAACTAAAACTCGGTCAAATTAAGGGGAAACAAAGTCCAGTCCCTGTTGCACTCTCCCTTTCCTGCAGAGACAGGGGCACGGGCTCGGCTCTCCTGCTGAGGGGCTGGGATTTGGGAATGTCCCTGCTCTGGGCACAGCTGGCAGTGGACAGGGAGCTGATTCCTGGCAGTGCTGGCCGGGGAGCAGGGAATGGGCAAAGGTTTCCATCTCCAGTCAGACCCTTCCTCCTGCAGAGTGAGGGGCTCTGGTGCCACCCCGGCAGAGCCGCCCTGCTCTTCTCCCCCCTTCTCCCCTTGGGGACCGGTTTGGAGCTCTCGCTGTCCTTGCCTCGAGCATCCTGGAGCCTCAGATGAGCTGATGGCAATTTTGGCGTCCTTATCTCCATGAAAATGCAAACAGCGCCTCTTGTCAGCTCCCCTGCTCCCCGCTCCCAACCCCGCTGGGTCCGGCCCCTGCCAGACCCCTCTGCTGCTCAGCAAGGGGGCAAGGAGAGGGCAGACATCGAATATTGCTGCGTTCAACGTCTGCAGCGACACATCCTGCGCCTCCCTGCCAGCCATTTGCTGGGCTATTATTCCTCCATTCTTCTGTTTGTTCTTTTTTTTTTTTTCCTTCTGGGCACGTGTTTTTTCCCAATTCGGGCAAAATCGCTGCTGCCATCCTCAGCTGTCCTGATTGCCTGAAGAAGCAGCTGATTGCATTATTCATCTGCAGTGCTCACAAAAGGCGTCAGAGCTCTCGACCAGACCCCGGGTTTTAATGATGTTTTGCGTCTGTAGGAAGGGGGGGAGGATGCCGTGCGAGCTGGTGGCATCTGGTGGCCCTGCTGTGGCTGGGAGGAGCCGCTGCCGGCACAGAGCAGTGCCCGGGACGGGCTGGGCTGGGCTCTGTTCCCCTCCAAGGCTGCAGCGATGCTGAGCTGCGGATTGATTTTGCACCCCGGCGAGGCAGAGGCAGCCGAACTGCGGGGAAACGGTGCCACCTGCGGGCACCAAGCACAGGAATCCCGGCCCCGGGAATGCCATCCTCACACACGGCTCAGCTCGGCCAGATCCTCGGGATTGGGAAATTGGTGCACCCAGAAACAGAGGGAGGGCAGCGCAGTGGAATGGAGTCAGCGGGGGAAGGTCAGGCTGTGCCTCACCGCGGACACCTGGGCGGCCACAGACACAAAAAGGGGCTGGAGTTGTTTTTCTGTGCTTTAGATCAGCATTTTCCCGTGGTCCAGACTGACTGGGCAAGGGTGGAGTGAGCTGCGCTGGAAGCAAATCCACCACCAGGAGATCTGTGAGCATCGAGCTGCAGCCCCCTGTGCGCTCGGGGAATTTTGGGGGGTGTTCGTAGCTCCAGGGACGTCACCAGGATGGTTCCTGCCGCAGATCCAGGTCCCTTCTGCACCTGGTGAGGCTGGAATCTGCGGGGCTGGAGGGCCCTTTCCTTGTGTCCCTTGGTGTCACCTCCAGCAGCTCCGTCCCTGCCAGGGGAGGGCTGACATCCCCTCCGCTCACCCAGATCGCGTGGGTGGAGAACACGGGAACCACGGGCAGCTCCGTGTGCCCAAACCCCGTTAAATCCACCTGAGTCTCTGCTGTTCTGGCTGCCGAGCTCTTCTTCAAGCCCAGCCTTTGGTAAACAAGTAGACGGGAATAAAACAAGGAGAGTGAGCGGGAGAGCGCACGGCTGCCTCTCCCAGTCTGTGCCTGAACACACACGTTTTGTAGAATGTTCTCGGGCTAAAAAGATATTAATAAGTAAACCCCTCTGATTGATTTAATATGCCAGAGCTTTGTTCTCAGCTCTTTGCTTGTACTGGTGCATAACACTGGAAAAATAAAATGGAATCATAAAATGAAATAAATAAAATATAAAAGCCGTGCAGCAGAGTGAGGTGAATTCAATCATCAGAGGAGCAGAATTATACATCAAGAGCAATCCAATATTGTGTTTAATCCCAAGGCATTATAAATCTGACAAACATCTAGGCATATCTTCAGAACAGAAAGGTGGGGAGTTTTGAGGAATAAACAGCCAGTTAATCCTATTTACACAGATTTCTTTCCACGAGCAGCGTTCCACCTTTGGGTGGAGGTTCACCTGGGCTGGCCCGGGGGACTCCTGGTTGTGTTTCTGATTTCCAACATTCCTTCCTCGCCTGCTCTGCTGTCAGAGCCCAGCAGGAGCTGAGGACGTGGCCTGGGATCCCCTCAGGCCCTGTCAGACATCGCTGCTGGAGCAGCAGGGCCGGTGGGAGAAGCTCATTCCCACAGCTTCTCCTGCCAGGCTGTACCACTCCCATCCCTCTGCAAAGCTGCGCTTGGGGCTCTCCCTGAGCCTGAGCCTGAGCCTGAGCCTGAGCCTGAGCCTGAGCCTGAGCCAGGCCAGGCCAGCGAGGCCAGGCTGGGATGTGCCAGAGAAGCTGGCAGGCTCGGACGGGAACTGCTCAGAGCCCCAGCTGCTCCCGGGGCAGCTCCAAGGCCACCTTCAGAGGGATTCTGTGAGGAACAGCCCTGGGAAGCATCTCCTCTGCTGCCTGAGCCCAGCAGAGAGCCATGGGAGAGGCTGAAATCCTCCTGGAGAAGCCAGCAGAGGGTTATAAATACAGGAAGCCAAACCATCCCGGGGAATCCGCACGCTGATAAATAACACCGTGTTTCCCACGTTTCAAATGCTGATGCAAAGCTGCATCAACAGGCGGTGAACAGCCCTTAACTCCAGGCTGGACGCCTCCTCCAGGGCAGGCTCCATCCCCGGGATCAGCGTCGGGATATCAGGAACGGGTTGCACGGCTCGCAGAAAAATGTTACGGAAGCCCTGGGATGAAAAGCATTTAGCATAAATTGAATGGGAAAATAATGCTGGAGTTGGAGAGAAAGTTGAAGTTCAGCAGTTTCATTTGAAAAGAGAATGGAGCATCAAGCCCTGGGAAGTGTCATTTCCTGACTCTTGTGGAGTAACTGTGAGCTGTAAAATTAGAGTTGCACGGATGGCTGTGGAACGATGCTCATGAAAAATTAATGACAATAGCGGGAGACAGGAAAAATCCAGAAAACATTTCCACGACTGTTAGGTTTTATAAAAGCTTGTTTTCATTAAAATCTAAACTGTGTACTTTACCCGAGCTGCCAAAATCCCTGCAGCTTCTTTAAAGCGGCGAGTGCTTATGGCAAAGAGCTGCTCTGCGAGCAGAGCCCCGCAGGGGAGGGAATTACGGGAGATGGACGGGTTTGGTTCCCCCCACTCTGTTTGTGGGAGCAGGTCCCTTCCCAGTCTGGAGCTGTTCCGACGCTGCTGGTGGGGCTTCGCTGCTGGCTCTGCACGGAGCTCTGAGGATCTGAGCTGAGCTGGGCGATTTTGAGTTCCCAACCCTGTGAAAGGTCCCTGTGAAAGGATCCCTGAGCTGCCTGTCCTCAGTTCATGCTGGGATTCACGCTTCAGGCAGCTCCAGGGATTTTGGTGCACCCCAACAGATCCCTCATGGGAACTGAGAACACTGGGGTGAGGCAGGACTCACTTTGCAGACATTTTTCAAGCACTGAAGCTGAGACAATAAAGGGGAGAGTCAAGCTCTGATCACCTGGGTTGGAAAGGGGAATATTCCGAAATGCAGCATTCCTGGAAATCGTGTGTCAATAACTGGAGCAGCCTCAGTCAGCTCGTCTGTGGAGTGTGCATCACACGTGGGGCTCGTTCATGTCCAGGGGAGACTCTGTGCCTTGAAACACTGAAAACCCAGTGAAATATTCCAGTGGAAGGAATGGACCTGGATTAAAGATAAACCACAAAGCAACCCAACACTCCCAACGAACAACGAGCCAGCCTGAACTCGGGGTGGTTTCTGATCGAATTTCCTGTGTTGCAGCACTTTGAAAACAGAAACTGTGTGCCTGGAGCTGCACCCCTGGGTCACTGCAGGTGGCTCCTGATGCTCTCACACAAGTTCAGAGCCACAGGCAGTGCCAGGGATCAGGATTGTTGCACTTCCTGTGGGGTTAAACCCTGATGTAACTTCTCCCTCCCGGGATATGATGGAACCTGGGAATTCTGCCTCGTCCTGGCAGATGTTCACTCCCCACAAGCTTCTCCTGAAGATGCTCCCAGCACCACGAGGTGGGATGAGATGCTCCAGTGCTTTCCTGCTTTGCCTGACTGATATTAGCAGTGACACAGAGAGCGCTGCTGGCAGGGGAACAGATTTGTCCTGTCACATTTTCTTCTGCCTGGAGAACTCTGGAAGCCAAGTGACTGCTTTCTCCTGTGATTTCATCAGCTGCTGGAAGGATTCAGACAGGTAGCAGCTGTGCAGCCCCATACAGGATATGATGTCCCTAAATATTCTGTAATTACCTTCCTCACCATCCTGAGCACCAGCAGCTGAGGAGTGTGACTCCTTCACCCCGGAGAGCTGTCAGCTCTGATCATTCCCCGCATCCTGGACTGGGCACTCTGGAGCTGGGGACTCTCCTGGTGCTGCTGGATTTGGGAATCCGTTGGCATCATCAGCATCTCCCCAAAAGAGTCCGGAAAGCCAAGTCCCAAACTGAATTAACTTTATTTTCTGTTATTAGGGCGTCCGTGGAAGTGAAGGTGTTGCTTTATGGGTGGAATTTACGGGTGGAATTGGCACAGCAAATAATCAGCATTCCTGTGGCTTCCTTTGGCTCCAGACTCCAGTGGGATGCAGGGATGGTCCCACCCTGTCTGGCATTCAGGGTTTGAATCCGCGCTTAAGGCAGGGCAGCAGGACCCCAAAAACAGGCTGGAAATGTGTCCAACGTGCCCTTTCCAGTTCACACCCCGCTGTTCTTCTCCTCAGCCTCCTCTTAGGCTCATTTCTTTCTTCGGTTGGGTCTCGTGGGGTAATTCACACCCAAACGGGGACGAGTGGAAATCCTGTCCCCCCCCTGCAAGGAAGGGATCCAAATTCATCCTCTTTTCCTCTCCTTCCTCATCAGCACCTGCCACAACACGAAACTGATCAACTGAATATTGGCGTGACGGTCCACAAGTTGCCCAGGTATTTCCAAATTGCCACCAGAGGATTTAATTGAAGGAAGACGGGATTTTGAGGCTGCCTGAGCAGTGGCGGGTCTGTGGCGTGCAGCAGAAAGGCTTTTGCTATCCTCTAGCGGCTGTGGGAGGCTTCACAGCCAGCTCCTGCTCAGAGGAACCGGGCTGGGATTCCTCTCCTCAGAGACGTTCATTCACAGGGTTTATTTAGATTAATTAAACGGACACCAGGCGATATTCCAGTGGAAGGGGCAGGGACTTGGAAAAAGATGATCTTTAAGGTCCTTTCCAAGCCAAAGCAGTCCATGGTTCTCTGGCGAAATCAATCCGGACTTTGTCGATGCAGACGTTTTGTATAAAACTGAGCTGCCTTTTGGAGTTTTTATTTCATTGACTTGTTCTGTTTCATTCGAATCCAAATATTTCCCAGGCACGGCCGAACTGGCAGAGCTGATGTTGGAGCTCTCTCCCTTTGCTGGGGGGTGACTCGGGCGTATTTATTTTCATTGGGGAAAGGAAACTCCTCCATTCTTTTTGCCCACATGAGCTTGCAGAGGCTCCTAAATGCTCTAAAGCATTGTCATAAAGGGATAATTTGTCAGTGTTGGCAGCAGAGCTTTCGCTCCCTGGTCCTGAGCCAGGGAACTCTGTCTTTGCAGTGATGAAACACCAGACACCCTAATGGGGAAGCTGGAACCGGTTCAGCAAGGGGGATAAATAAGTGCCATAGATGTCCAAAAAGCTGGAGAATTCACCCAGAAACTGCAGGCTGTGGAGTGCAGTTATTCCTTTCCCCACTTTTAAGGAGGAAATGGCTTTTTTTCACCAGCTGGGGAATAGAAGCTCTGGACCCAGAGGGGAAAACGCTGTGGGAAACACCTGGGGAGTTCTGCGAGAACTGGGGGATGACCCCTGAGCTGAAAGGAGGAGGGGCTGGGGTTGCTCAGGGCTGATGGAAAGCCAGGCCCCAGCTCCATCAATCTCCCCTGGGCCCAGGGAAGTGCCTGCCTGGAGATGGAATGATGGAGGCGGGGAGCAGGAAGGGAAAGGCAGCACGGTGCCCTTTCAGAGGCAGAAACCCCATTTTTGCTTTCCTTGCACAGCAGCTGGCACAGAGGAGGTGCCTGTGCTCCGAGTGGGGCCTCCAGATGCTGCTACGGTACCTGCAGTAATAACTGGAGTCAGAACCTGCAGTAATAATTAGTCAGAACCTGCAGTAATAATTAGAGTCAGTATCTGTGGTAATCGCTGGAGCCACTGATGCTTTGTTTGTCCCCTGAGCCGTGAATCTGCACGGGGAGTGCAGGTGTGGAAGGGAAATGTTCACTCCTGCTCGTCTTTCCCTGTGCCATCCGTGGGGAAATGCCCAACATTCGCTAAAACCGGGCTGGAAGCAGCAGGAATTTGGACTGAGCTGGTTCCTTGTGCAGGGGGAATTCGGTAAATTCAGCGGTGCTGCAGGGGATCCAGCACAGATGTGCTGGAAGCAGCCCAGCAGGATCCTGGTGCTCGTCAGAAGGGAGAACCATTGGAAAATAAGATTTCCCCCCCTTGTTTTGCCTGGCGTGTTCGGCATTAGAGCAGATACCCCAAACCTTGTATTTTCAGTGTGAGTGTTCAGGAATTTCAGTGGCCCCACGGAGAAATGGCCCATCCAGGCTGCAGTAAAACTTCCTGGCTTTATTACATCCATGATTTTATTACAGTAAAAGCATTCAAAAATAATGTGGTGGGAGTGAAAGCACCTCTTTCCTTTGGAGTTTTAATTTAGCAAATTAATTAAAAAAAAATAAAGCAGCCAAATGCTCAGGAGCCTCAGAGTTGAATAAACTCAAAACCTTTCTCAGATAAAATTTTAAAATCTGTTTCCCATTAAAAACACCCAAACAAACGTGCACAAATATAAACAGACAAATAACCACCACACACAAAAAATCCCAGATAGCTGAAGGAGTCTCTGTAAATTGTATTTTTATGACCTGTTTCTCTCGGGGGATAGGTTGGAATGCACAGCTCTGCACTTCCCTGCTAAAACAGGGAGTTTTCTGATGATACATTTCATCTTTTTGATTATGATGCCACTTAAAATGTTCCGAATTTCTTTCTGCTTTACTGTGGGAGTCAGAGCTCGGCTAAGAAAAGGAAAGGCCGGAGATGCGTTCAGCAGCAGATGGCAGCCAAGCCCCGCGGCTGAGCCCTTCCCTGGGCTGCGGAGGGGTGGGAGAGGCAGCGGGAGCAGGGACTGGGCAGTGCTGACACCTGCAGGGCTCCGAGCAGGAGCATCCCGAGCCACGGGAGCTCCGTCCGTCCATCCCAGCGCAGCTTCCCGGCAGGGCTGGAGCTGAGCCCCGGGCAGCGCCCAGCTCCCCAAACCCGGAGAGACACCCCAGTAAAGCCCCGGGGAGCGCCCAGCTCCCCAAACCCGGAGAGACACCCCAGTAAAGCCCCGGGGAGCGCCCAGCTCCCCAAACCCGGAGAGACACCCCAGTAAAGCCCCGGGCAGCGCCCAGCCGGGCACCGGCTCTGCAGGAGCCTCCACCTGCCCGGCTCCCTCCTCATTTCCACGGCAAACTCGGATTCTGAAAGGACCAGGCGGCGTTTCAGTAAAACGTGCGTTAATAAAAAACGTCTCTGAGGACGAGAGTGAGGGTGGCACAGGGACAGAGGGTGGCACAGGGACAGGGTGAGGGTGGCACAGGGACAGAGGGTGGCACAGGGACAGGGTGAGGGTGGCACAGGGACAGAGGGTGAGGGTGGCGCAGGTACAGAGGATGAGGATGGCACAGGGACAGAGGATGAGGATGGTACGAGGGCAGAGGATGAGGATGGCACAGGGAAAGGGATGAGGATGGCACAAGGACAGAGGATGAGGATGGCACAGGGAGAGAGGATGAAGATGGCACAAGGACAGGATGAGGATGGCACAAGGACAGGATGAGGATGGCACAGGGACAGAGGATGAGGATGGCACAGGGAGAGAGGATGAAGATGGCACAAGGACAGGATGAGGATGGCACAAGGACAGGATGAGGATGGCACAGGGACAGAGGATGAGGATGGCACGAGGACAGCTGGGAACTGGGACAGGGACTGGTGCCCAGGGCTGCTGTCCTGCAGCTCCGGGGTCAGCTGGAAATATCAGTGAACACACGCACACACAAGCCACCAGATTGTGCTGACTTGTTAAATATAAACGAAAACATAATTAGATTTATAATGTGTCTCTCCTCATGCCCAATCACATAATTTACCAAAGCAGGTGGGGGGAGAAGAACAAGCCCTCACAACCTGCTGAAATATCATTATTAACATGCACATGAAAAGTCAATTATGCCAGAGGGAGGTATTTAAGTGAAGTGAGTTTCCATACTCTGGGATTACACCTTGGGGATTATATATTTCTTATTTATTTATTTATTTATTTATTTCCCCTCAGATCTCTGCTGCTGCTTAGCAGTGAGGAACAAAAAAAGGTACAAGGAGATATTTTTAATTCCCCTGAAGAAACAGCCAAATTATGCAGATGAAAAATCATTCCCCTCCCCATCGATATTCTCCCCCATCACCACATCACAAAGACTCTGTGTTCTCCCCAGTGACACAGGCCTGTTTTGTGGTGCTTAGTTTTAAACGACACCAGGGACTGGTCTTCCAGCCCTTCCCTGGGGAGGACATTTGAAAGTGCTGTTATTATTAGTTGCAGTATTTATTATTTGTATTACAGCAGTGCCTTGGGGCTTCTGCTGGCACTGGGATCCCATTAGGTGGATGCTGAACAGGGAAAGGAGCTCTCAGCGAAAGCAGGAGGAGCAGGCAGAGGTGGGAGGGAGTGGGGAAGGGTGAAACGAGGTGTTGGAAGCCACAGAGGAAACTTCCCTGTGAACTGCAGCTCTTTGGGGCCGACCCCGTGTGACAGCAGAGCTCTGAGCTGATCCCAAAGAACTGGAATCCCAGAGAATTGCATCCAACTGCCCATTTTGAGGTTAAGGTCAGGCTGCCCCTCTGGGGTGCTCTGCAAACAGAGGAGCTCGCTCTGACCTTCTGCCTCCAGAGCAGGGCAGGGACCAGGGGGAGCTCGGGGTTCAGGTCTCTGCTCCAGTTAATTTGTGAGGGCAAAGCGCTCCCTGAGCTGGGGCGGGCAGGGTTTCACTGCAGGTCCCACCTCCAGGGGCTCCAGCAGGGATTTGTCCAGCAGGTGTGCTTCTGGAATTACCTCCCGCCCCTGTTCAGGGTTCTGTGGGAACACCTGCATTCACGGGGACATTGAACCAGCTGAACACTCGGATTCCAATCGTTCTTTGAACAGAAATTTGCATCTGAGATTGAGATAAGGGTTGGATGTGGGCCAGTCAATGAAAAATGTGATCACACCGTAATTTGGGGGACCTCAATAACGAGAAGTGGGAAAGAGTGAGGCTTGGCCTGTTGTAAGACCCAAACCGTGCCTGGTTCGGGGCTTCCAGCACTGCTGGAGTCCTGCACCATGGTCAGGAAGGATCCCTCCCACCACGCTGCACTGTCCTGTGCATCCCTCCCTTTCTCCTTCTGCTCCCCCACCGACAACGAGCAGATCTTTACACCCAGGAGGAGAACTTAATCAATGTCATCGAAACAAAGTCATCACAAACCAATACAAAAATCCCTCAGACCCACAAAACTCCTCCAGAAGTGGATTCCTGAAGGCCTTTAGGACTCCTCCAGCACTGCTGAGCCCCTGCATCGATGCACTTGCCTCACCAGTCATGGCTTTTCCACACATTCTTGCCTAAGGCGTGACAAATTTAATGGTGTGTGTTTTGCTGAATTGTTGACTCTTGTTTTTCATTCCTGCTAAGTTCCTAGCGAGGCATAAACGCGTGTTTGCGAGCAGGGCTCTGTGTGCACAGCCCTGCCACGGCTCCTTCCCCCTGGCCCTGCTGCAGAGTCCCCTCGGCCGAGCTCCGCGTTGGTGAGAACAGAACCACACCGAGAGGAAAACCAGGTTAAAGAGCCAGGTTTTAGCTCCCTGTTAATTGCAACTTATCTGGGGCCTGGATAATTGCTCATAAATACCTGCTGAGTTGCCAAGCCTGTGTTAAGGCTTGTCAGTCTTCAATAAATCTTGAAGATTTAAGAGGCTGCTCCTTGCTGGTGCCCATCACTCCTCGGTGCAAGGCAGGGCAGAGCCAGGCAGGCGAGCAGGATTCCTCCCGGGCTGCAGGGACGTGTGAGAAGGGCTGTGCAAGAGCTCCTGGAAAGGTCACTGGTATTTTTGGAGCAATAAATCATGGAGGGAAAGATTTGCATTTTGGCTGTATAAAATCCAGGGCTGGATTAGAGAGAGCATACTTTGCAGTAATATTTCTCTCCTGACTTGTTTTATTAGCTTCCTTTAAACATGTTACATTATTGCTTATAGAATTTCATTTACTTGGATTGGCAGCTTGATAAATATGTCTATTGGCGATGATTTGGATTGCTCTGGGCATTAATATTATTAAAACCTGTCACAAGGAAATGTCTGAAAGATGACTTACTGTAAAGATTACAGCACGAAATAAATCATACAATGGTATTTGTTACCGTTTATGGCCTCTTGGAGCCGAGTCAATCCCTTTTTATGTTGCATTATTTTTCAAGTTTTTATAGCCTTACATTATATATCGCTGTCAGAAATGAACAGATGGGGTGTCAAACACGAGCCTTCTGAATAATTCCCACCCTCGGGTTATTTGTATGAAGGACAAGTGTAAAGCTGTGTTCTCGGGAAAAGGAGCGGGATGGAGGTGCAGGAAGTGTTGTTCCAGCGGGCAGCTCCTTTGTCAGCAGCACATTGTGCTTTTGAGCAGTACCTGAGCTCCAGGGCGGGGGCTCCGGGCAGGCAGGAGCCGAGTTTGGCACGGCAAACCCTCGGAGCCGCTCCAGCCCCGCGTTCCCCCGGCTCTGCCGTCGCTGCTGGAGCAGAGGGAGGTGTGGAAGGGGTGTTCAGCGACAGCCGAACCTCCCAGGGCTGGGGGAGCGCGGGCAAGGGTGGATGCCTGCAGGTAGCTCGGACACTTCAGGGGTGGGATTCCAAAAGAAGCCCCTCCTGAACCACGCAAATGGCATTTCTGGAGCCTGGGGAGTGCAAGGAGGCAGCTGAACAGGTATTTTGGACGCTGGAATTTTGAGAACTGATGTCAGTCGGGAAGCTCCTCTAGGAAGAGGTGATAATATTTTGCATCCCAGTTTCTGCTGGGTTGGGAAGTCCCATTGTTCCTGCTCTGTCTTTTTGAGGCCTTCTCCTCAGAGTCAGGGGGACAGTCGGGATGGAGTGATGGCTAAGCTGGTAATGCACAGGCAGTTGATCAGGTTTATTTGAGTTAAAAACACTCAGATGGGAGCTATGGTCCATCAGGGGTTTGCCTCTCGATTCAGTTTGGGTTGGATTCTGTAAATTGGCCTCCAGTTATTCCTTTTCTCATTCCCTTTCCTTCTGGAGAGCAAAACATTTGGAACACTGAGAGAAAACCTCTCAGCCCTTGCCTGCCCTCATGCACAGGATTTTTCCTTCACTTCAGTTTGTGTCCCACTGGCTGCCTTTGGCACCCAGACTCCGGTGAGCTCAGCCAGCCATTCCTGACCAGTTCAGTCAGCTAACCCAGAGGTTATTCCAGCTGCTCTCCAGAGCTCCTTCCCCTGTGTTCTCATGCCTCTCTGGCTCCTCTGAACTCCCCACTATGGAGCAGAGAGCCTCTCCCTGTGCTCCTCAGCCTCTTTCCTCTGCTCCGTGCGAAAATGCACCGCCCGTCCCTGCTCCAGGCCCTCGTCCCACATCCATCATCAGGAGTTTTAGGGATTCCCACTCCCCTGCAAGGAGCAGTTGTTCTGCTCGCTGTAGCTGGAGTTGCACCCACCTGGGCCCACTAATCCCACTCCAGGTTGTACAATGGCATAATCACCTGAAGAATTTGCATGACTGATGGTGTGAGTTCTGAGTGCATAAGGATAAGTTTCATAATTAGCTTTCCCTATGAACTTGTGCAAACCAGCCTATTTATAATTTGGTCAGCTCCTGATTGTTAATGAGGGTGCTGAGAGGGACCGAAGCCTCTGGCAGCACCGTTTCATATTTTAATTACCCACAGTAATTCTGACAATTACACCAATGTCATAAATCACATCATAATGACCCATTAAAAAAACACCCCTGTTTAATGATTGGATGAGGATTTAAATTAAACAGACACGCAATGGCTTAACAAGAAGCCAAAAGCTGCATGGAGTTTCAAAGTGTTCCAAATCTTTTCATTGAGCCACGGCTCCAAAAGATGAAGAAACTTCGTGCAAAGTTTCTTTGACAGGCCAAGTCCCGATTTCCTTTCCATGGGATGAAATCCATTCCTGTGTCCCAGGCTAGGACTGGACTTCTACATGATTAGAGCCTTAATCGCCCATTCTGGTCTCTGTCTTGTAGTCCAGGAGGGTTTAGGATGTCCCTTGCTGTTGGCAGTGCCAATCCCGTGGTCACAAACATCCCTGGCTGTCACCGGAGCTCAGTGACATTGGGTTTTAGCCAGGAAACTTGAGTTTTAGGAGGGGTAGCATCGAGCTACAGCTCACACGTTCTTAGGGAGCTTCTGCTGCACTGTCTGGGGTTTAATGAAGCCTGAATTTATCCCTGAGTGTGGTTCCATGCCCTGCTCACCAGGGACTCTTGCTGAGAGGGGCAGTGGGTGAGGGATGCTCAGCATCACTTCTCCCCCCCGGTGATTTCTTGTGCCACCTCTTAGACCTGAAGCAGGGCTGGGCTGGGCTGCAGGTGAGCGCCCTGAGGAGCAGAGTCCACACCAAGGTGCCACCAGCTCACCCCAAATGAGGCTGTGCTCCCCAGCACGGGGTTCAGCTGGGCCCTGGGCCCCTGCTTTGGGCCCTCCGTGAAAACCACTTCTATTATCTCAGGTCTCGAGCAAGCCAACTCCTGCTCTTTAGATTATTTTGCTATTAATAACGTCACAATAAGTGGGTGGAAGTAGCTAATGGCTCTAAGCCACAAATGATCCCAAATGTTCCCAGTCTCTGCTCTCCTGTAAACCTTGACAGATTGGGAGTGCTTAGTAAAATATTGTAACACTCAACACGCATTTACAAGACAGAGATCCGTCCCATGACGGCTTCCAGATGTGCGAGTGTGTGCAATTTCATAATTCAGGAACAGACTCTATTGGCCTCCGCAGATCCCCCATCAGGCTGTTCATAAATGCTGCTCTTAATTAAATTAACCCACTAACTAGCCATGCAAATTTTGATAAGCGGTGACCAAAAAAATAAAAGCAGGGAGCTGTTGAGATGCTCTCAAAAAATGACAAGGTTGTCTTCAGGGATTTTTTATCATTATGAGAAGACTTGTTTTTTCCCCTTCCTGTTTGCCAAATTCTAACTTGTCCATTCGTACATGACAACTGTTTCAAGGTTTTAATCTAATAATTAGGAGCTGAATTCTGCCACCCTTCCTCAAGCTGTCTGCTGCCTGCCTCTCGGAACAGCCTCCCTGCAATCAAAGCAGCCTCTGCTCTGTGTGTGGGTAGCAGAACCAGGCTTTGTGTTTTGAAATGCAACCTGTGCCCAGCCCAGGAGCGGTGGGAGAGCAGGAGGGAAGGGATGGAGAGCAGGAGGGAAGGGATCCAGCAGTGGGAGAGCAGGAGGGAAGGGATGGAGAGCAGGAGGGAAGGGATTCAGCAGTGGGAGAGCAGGAGGGAAGGGATGCAGCAGTGGGAGAGCAGGAGGGAAGGGATGCAGTGTTTGTTTCGGGTGGGGGTTGGATGCAGAAGTGGAGAGCAGGTGACAGTGGCCTCCCTCCCGTGTCGCTCTGGGGTTTCTGCAGGGCCCTGACGCACCAAGCTCAATGTTCAGGCAGTTTGGAATTTCTCCATGAACTCTCCGGGCTTTGCCATAGGAATTCTTCCTAAGGCATCATCACCTGGAGCCCGGTCACCAGAGAACCTTGGCTCTGTTTTCTCAGTGTGGTATCAAACAACACCTATTTCGCACAAGGATTCAGCCTTTGTTCGTGCATTGTGTAAATCCCAGTGCCACACAGCTCCTTCCAATGCTCTTTCCTCCGTTCAGCTGAGTTTACCTTCATTGTTCCTGTTCCAAACTCTAAATAAAGCTGGAGTCCCTAACCTTGGTGGGGGACTGTGAGGATTGCTGCAGTAGAGATGATAACTACAGACTATTTTTATTTTAGTGTTTTCTGTGCAACTGCACTGACTTCACTGGGATTACATGTGCATTGCTCAGGGGCAGATTTGGTTCAGTGGATGTAATTAAGAAAAATTTAACTACTCATTTTTAAGATTGGTTTTACTTGTCGCCTGATGTATTTGTTAATTATGGGATGGAATACTCTAAATTATAATATTTTTGCAACAACACGTAATACCTCTGTGCCGAGTAATTAAACCTCGCAGTTCCTCGTGAGGTAGGGGAGGCTCTTTGATGCTTTGGAGTGATTTAATCCAGGAGGATGAATCAGCCGAGCCCAGACAAGCCCCAGGTCCCGACAGTGCAGGGCTGGGGGTGAGGGAAGGGGCTCTGTGGGGCCTTCAGAGGCCCAGCCAATGTTCATTTGTGTGTGTGAGAAACCCCACTCCTCCCCAGGGACAAAGGCAACGCATGTGCGGGTCTGGGAGCGAGTCAAAACCAGTGAGAGGATTCCCAAATGGGGTGAGGACGGAGCAGGCCAAGAGTTAAATTGTCCCCACGTCTGGGAAGGAGTCGGGGTTGTGCTGGTGGAGCCCCAGCCTGTGGGGCCAGGATCCCACAGGGGTTTGCCCTCACTGACCCCTCACCCGGCTGTGGTTTGGGGACAGACTCTCACAGGGGTTTGCCCTCACTGACCCCTCACCTGGCCGTGGTTTGGGGACAGACCCTCACAGGGGTTTGCTCTCACTGACCCCTCACCTGGCCGTGGTTTGGGGACAGACCCTCACAGGGGTTTGCTCTCACTGACCCCTCACCTGGCTGCATTCCTGGGGCCAGTGGTGCAGGCCTTGCTTGTTCTGAGGGGCTTCGTGAGTCGGCTCCGACCCCGTCATCTCTCCGGGCAAGACTTAGAGCGACCAAAAAGCCCCGATTGCCGAGGATTTGCTGCTTCTCCGTAGCTGGAGCACCGAAGGAACCCCCGTCCCCCAGCCCTCGGTGTGCAGTCGTGACTCCAGGGCTCACTGTGGCCACGTTTTCCCGTGACAAGGGGTGGAAGAGCTGACGTCGGGAGACTGCAGGCGAGGGATTCAACAAAGCTTTAGGGCTTTGCAGAGGCATTATGAAGAATTTAAAGATAGCTTGTCAGCGGGAAGTTGTTGGCAGCTTACAATTTGATAAAAGGACTTCCACTCCCTGCCTCCTAATGCTACAGACAACTGTTAATCACTTATGTTAGTCCTCAAATGAAGTTTGAAACATCTTGGATGTGTCTGGCCATCTTTTAGCGTAGCTGAGAGCTACATTATCGCATTTGATTCATGGAAACGTGAGTGACTGGTTTGCATTAGGTCATGGCTGAGGGAAGAGGCAAAAAAGAAATGGAATTTGCAGAGCGTGTGGCAGAAGGAACCCTTTAATTAGAGCGTGGCTGTTCAGTCAGAGTGGGCTTGGCCTCAGCAGGGTGGGGCCATCACCAAGAGCGTTTCCTGCAGTCTCTTCCCTCTCTCTCCCGCTTCAGGGATCCAACAGGTGCCTCCTCCCAAGCCTGTATATTTCCCACAATATTAGAACGAGGAGCTGTCATTTCTGACAGGTTGTGTACAGAGATGATGGCTTTATTATGATCGCGATGCATCCATTGATTGATTGGTAAATCTGAGTCAAGGAAGGAGCTCGTGAGAAGAGGCTCTGACTTGCCAAAATGCCATCGGATCCGTGGCCTGGGGATTTGCTGTGTGAGGAGGGGACGTGTGGCTGACGGAGGCACTGGCAGGGATTTGATGGGGTGCATGGCCCCCCTGCCCTCCGGTTTGGGACCAGTTTGCTAAATTCGGGCAAACCACTTGGAAACCACTCCCTGCTCCCTGTCAGAGATGCAAATTTGCCTTTGTTCCTGCTGAAGGGTGGGTGATTCACAGCTCTTCCCAAACCCTGATTCCCACGAGGTGCTGCTCGCCTGTGAAACCTTTACAGGGACCCTGCAAGGGGCAGAAGAGCAGGGACAGGAGTCGTGGTGCCTTTGGCCACCTCATGACTTCCCCAAGAATTCAGCTCGGTACCAGTCCCTTCAAGCAGCTCGATGGCTCGGAGCAGCACCTGCTTGGAGCTTTTGTTCCACGTGCCCTTGTTGCTGCTTCTGAGCTGCCCCGATGCTCACAAACACAGCACGAAGCTGGAAGCTGAAATTGGCCTCTCAGAATGTCCTGCAACGTGGATGTGATTTAAAGTCTCTGAAGACAAGGGGAAAATTCCTGCTGACTTCTCTTTGCTCTTAATCAAGCCCATGTTTATATAAATATTGCTTCAATGAAGGTCCCCGCTGAAGAACTCATTATTTAAAATAATCCTCGGGATGGAGTCCAAGCAGCAATAAACATCACAGCTGATACAATAATTCAAGGAAACACTTTGCAGTATATTTTTCCTCATGTTTGTCTCAGCTGACATTGACAAAGGAATTCCTGCACCGCACAACCCTTTCCCCATCCTGGCATGGTTAACGTGTGACTCACACAACCTCGTTTTCCCTTGCTACTACAGACAGGAAAGCTGCGATGCCGATGAGGAGGGCACCTCAGGTGGGATCTCAGCTTGGCTGAACTGCAGCTGCTGAGGGGCTGTTCTGGGCTGGGCAGCTCCTGCCTGTGTCCTGGGGCCTGCTGGCCAAGGAGGGAGCAGCAGAGTCCTCCTGGATCCTGCAGGAACGTTCCCATGCTGAGGTGCTGCTCTGCTGCACGAGGCTCTGCTGCTGGGTGGGGGGCGTTGCTTTTGGGGTCTTCACGTGTCTTCCTCCTTGTTCTCTGGGAACAAGCTGGAGCTCCCACTGCTCATTCCATGGCCATCCTTCCTTGTGATTTAGGTGGTAACCTGGGAACAGAAAGATCTCCAAGGTAACGAGGGATCAGTGATGCCTTCTGTGTTCAGCCAAAGCAGGGCAGGCGCCTTCCCGCAGGAGGTGGACACGGGAAGCTCTGATTGACACTGCTTTTACTCTGGAATTTTGTGTGCTGCGTTCCCAGGCCCCTGGGCCCGTGCCATTATTGATCAGGAGATCTCTAAGACAGTTTGGTTTATTTATTTAATGCGCCTAATCCGTAAAAGAACAAACCCCATCTCGAAATGGCAGGTTGTGCTCAGAGCTGCCAGAGAGCTGAGAGTAGGCAACCAGATCTTGCAATGAGGTGATCAAAGATTTCATCAAAAATACAGAATGTTCAAGCTGTTCTGCCAGCTGGGAGACTTGTAGCAGGCTGGAATTCATGCTGCTTGAAATGCTGCAGCTTCCTCCCGAGCAAATAAAAGGGCCCTATTGCCCAGCAACCTCCAAAATAGGATTAGTCACTCCAAACGGGCAGAGATCCCAACAGGACTGGGAACTCAGCTCTGGGAGTTCAGGGGTGACGTTTGGAAAAGATCTTACGGGCAGGTCTGCACGAGGGAAAAGCTCCCAGGTGCTGGTGTGTCCCAGCTCCCCACTGGTGTGGCACTTGTGTGCTGTGCTCAGGGGTTTGTGTGGCTGGGCCAGGCTCTGCAGGGAGCTCTCTGTGAGCACCAGGAGCGTCCACAGAGGGAATCAGGGCAAAAGTGGCTTTTGCACTTGGTGTTGCTGCAGCATCTTCCTGTTCAGCCACAGTTCTGGTTCAGGCAGGGCCTCAAAGGCCTGGGAGCCTGAGATGCATTTTTGGGAGTGAGTTTGGGTGCTTTCCAAAGGCCCAGGCTGTGCTTTGGATGTCTGAAAGCTTCGTTTTTAAAGTTGTTTGGGTGCTTTGAGGTGCAAACTCCCAGGGGCTTTGTCATAACACTGCAGCATTTCCCTGGGTTGTGAAACCCAGGATGGGCGGATGGGTGGATGGATGGATGGGTGGGTGGATGGAAAAAGAATGGATGGATGGATGGATGGATGGATGAAGGATGGATGGATGGATGGATGAAGGATGGATGGATGGATGGATGGATGGATAAAGGATGGATGGATGGATGGATGGATAAAGGATGGATGGATGGATGGATAAAGGATGGATGGCTGTACATTACAGAGTTCCTCCTTGAGGGCCGTGCAAAGCACAGGGCATGAAAACACGTGTCACAAAATGATCCTCTGATTTTCACCTGAGGCATTAAACATTTATGGTTTGGTTTTTTAATTTTAACATTGATCCAATGTGACCAAGAATTGGGAATTAAGGGGCTTTTTCCCCCCTTGACCTCAGTAATGAAGTGATAAATGCCAGACCTGGCCAGTGTTGGTTGGGAGGAAGGCCCAAGTCCTTCCTGGTGCCTCACCTGGCCCTGCTGCTCATTCCCTGCTCTGGCTGCTCCTCTTGGGCTCGTAATTGTGCATTTCCTCTGCAGATTTCAGCAGTAATAGTTTTTCCAATTGTTCCTATAAAATAAGCTATAAAATAGATTGTGTTTTTAATTGTTTAGCTTCATTCAGCAGACTAATCGTTGGACTTCAGGCATGTTACATTAAATACAGCTAAAGGTTTCATTATTCAATTTAAACTAATCTAATTAGTTAGAGACAATCATTTAATTTGGTTATGATTCTAATCTCTCATCAGGAAACTTCTCCCTGACAAAGTCCCAGCTTCCTCTTTGGGAAATAAAACTGCCAAGGAGGGAACGTTGTAGGGAATCAGCCAGGAAAAAACCACCAGGCCAAAGTCGTTACTGAGCTCCTGGCATTAAACTGGTGCTGCTGCCTCGTTCTCCGTTTCTGATGTTTGAAGCCAACAGGGATGAAATTTTCTCTGCTGTAGGGCACACTTGGAATCCAAATGCTTAAAAGGGAGACGCTTGTTTTTGTATAAAAGTCTCACCCTCCCTGACCCACAGAGGTTACACAGATAAGGAGGGGTTTAAATCTTTCTGACTGAAGAGAAAAATCTCAAATAGCCCTGGGTTAGCAGAATCCCGGCTTCAACGGGATGTTGCAAGGACCAAGGAGCGTGGAAGGCAGGAGTGGAAACCAGCACTGCTCCGAGGAATACGGGAGTTCCTCCTGCAAATCCCGAGTGAAACCCCAAGGTCTGCGGGAAGGAGCCCTTGGCTGGAGGTGAAATGGTCCCAGGGGCAGGGACTGCTGGGTTATTCGTCCAGCAGCAGTGAGGGGAGGCCCCTTCATCCCTCAAAAAGAGAGAAATAATCCCTTTTCCTCGAGGCTGGGGAGGGAGGGTGCTCAGCTCCAGGCACACAGAGCTGGAGCTCAGAACTGCAATGGAAGCAAAACCGACTCCAACCCAGCAGAATATTTATGGCATCTCCTCCTTCCTTAATTTGGCGAAGGAGCTGAGATTTCTCCTCTGGAGAACGCAAAGTATTAATTAACTGAGGACAGGCTGAGAAATGGATGGCTCTCCTAAGTGTTTTCCCTATACTTTATTATCATTCTAGGCTTTTAAAACAATGGCTGTGCCAAGGAAAAGATTAGAGTGAGGCAGAGAGGAGGTTTTTTTAACAATAACCAGACTAAATAATATCAATACACAGCATATACCATCAGAACAGGAGACAAATTCATTACAAGGTATATTTGAGTAAGAGGTAATTGTGACTTGAATAGATTACTTTTATCTAATGTATTTATTGCTACATAAATATAAAGACATATAGAACTCTTGTGATTGTATCCAGAGAGGAAGTAAATAGTGTGGATTTTTATACCTGTAATTTATGTCTCTCCATCTGCAGTGACAGATATAGATGCTGTACCTTACACCTACCCTGCATCTTTCTACCTGGGTGTGGAAAAGAGACTCAGGGCAGGAAGGAGATTTCAGCCCTTCCATCGCTGTCCTGCTCCAGGGGGTTTTGTTTTGTCCCTCAGAGCTGGAGTACCTGGAGCACAGGGCACGAGGCTCTGTCCCTCAGCCCCTCCCCAGCTGCCTGGCTGAGCTCCTGCTCCCTGTTCCTCTCGGAGGCGGCAGCTCTGGCTGGCTCTGGGTCCTTCCAGCAGCGCCTCAGGGCTCTCCCTGGGCCCAGCTGGGGAAACTGAGGCACGGCTGGTTGGGCAGCTCACCAGGTGTGTCCTTGTCACATCCCCCTCCACCTGCACACTCGGGCCTTTGCTTCAGCTCACACACAGATCTCTTCCCTCATTTCCCTCGGGGAGATGGGCACGGGAGGAGTTGCATCAGGAAAAGGGATCCCACAGGTTTGCAAGGCACAAATGCAAATTGTTCCTGTTACTGCCTGTACCTGATCAGTCATTTCTGACAGACGGGATTCTCTGCTCCCACAGCCCTGCCCCACTCCGGAGGGTAAAACGCCGTGTTTCTGAGCCAGCCCTGGTTTGTCCATTTGGGGTGTTTCCCTTTGCATCTCGGGCTCGGTGATGGGGAATCGTCTCTCCATGAGCTGACTGCAGCTCCAGTCTGATCGATCGTCGGCTGCACAGATAAGGCTGTTGCTCAGGTTTACAGAGCTTGCTGCAGACAGAAAAGCAGGGCTGGTTACAGGATGTCATCATCAGGGAATAAAAGGGATTTGCAAAGCAAGGCTGAGACAGGGGTTTCACTTCTTCGCGTCAGCCATTAAATGTCAGTGTGAAAATCGCCTCCCTCCCCGTTCAGGGGTGGCCACTGCTGATGGGACAGCAGGGGACCTGGCTGGATGTCCAGTGACCCTGCCCATCCAAATGCCCCCTCGTGCCCAGCCTGGAGAGACAAAACCAGGGCATTTGGCAGCCTGGCCGTGATGGCAAACAGCCTTTGGGATGGAAGGCCCCGGACACTGCGGGTGCAGCAGCACAGTTTGTGTGGGGACTGCAGCAAAGCCCAAACCCAGCACGATTCAGCTGGGTTTGGGTTTCCCTGTGAGCATTTCACACCCCACAGACCCCGGCCCGTTGTGCACATCCCCTTCCCCCCAGGGTGGGGAACCAGGCAGGTCTGAGATAACCAGACCTACATGGAGCAAACGCTGCTTACCCCGGCAGGAACGAGCAGTTGTGGGGTCACTGCTGGTGCCAAGGGCTTCTCATCTTTCCCATGGAAAAATTTAGGTTTTCCAGTAATGCTGTAATTACCCCCCTGTCATGTCACCAAGCAAACAGGTTGGCAAACCAAGGTACCGAACTAAATAATCTGTGGCATAATCTAAACATATAATGGTAATTAAAGCTGACAGCTTAATAAGACACTGAGATTCAAATGTACAGTAGTAATCTGCAATTAAGTAATCTTTTGTAATAGTACCCTGCCAGTTTGTAAAATTTCAGGTGGAAGGCTGTGTACTGTTCCACAGCAAAAATATTGACACAAGGGAAAGGTATCCAGGCAGTGATCAGACTCCCAAATCCGCCGGTGCCGTCCGGGGAAGGCACAACAACACCGTGATTCATCCCAGGCACTCAGCTGCTGCCTCCAGCTCGCAGCCACAGCTGCCTTGCTCCGCCTGGGAAGGGCTCGTGCTGCCGTTTCGAGGTTTGATACCTGGCATTGCTCACGAGGGTTTTTGGCAGTCCATCGTCTGCCCTCAGAGGTGCTGGGTTGGAGCTACAGCTCCTCCAGGACCTGTCAGAGGCTCTGATCTCCATCAGTCCCGTGCTCCTCTGGGCAGAGAGGATCCATTCTACAGTGTCTGAACTGGAAAAAAAGTCCATTCCTGGCAAAATCTTGAGTGGAGTTGAGATTCCACCTTTGACTTTATTCCTGCCCTGTGCACTCAGCATTGACACTCAGGCCCCAGAGGCTGTGCCAGGTAGCAAAGGCAAAATTTAGACTTAATGGTCAGAGAGACAGGATAGGGTGTGACCAAATCCCAAAAAACAGACTGCAAATTGGAACCTGCTGGATCAGCTCGCTGGTGAGGAGCACGAGGAAATAGGGCTCTGCTCCCAGGAACTTCTGGGTTTCTCCTTTACGTCTTTTTGGTTGCCAGGTTTCAAAAAAAATTATGCGTTGGTCTCAGTTCTTGTCCCATCTCCTCATGTCCAGCCCTCGTGAAGGGGAAGGAGGAACAATCCCCTCCTCAAAAGCCCTGGGAGCAAATGGCTCTGGGGGGTTTGTGCCCACCCCCCTGGGTCCAGGGGAATCACACTTAGTGGAGATGTCCATAAGCAGCTCCCAGGAGAGCTTTTCTTTTTTAATCCTGTGAAGCTCCGGGTGAATAAAGCAAGCCTTGGGAAAGCAAACCAAGGCGAGAGAGACTTTCTAAATATAGGCAGGGCTTTGGGGGTTTTGCATGACAATGACATTCCCGGGCCAAGGTGAGAGATTTCCTGCATTTGTCGGGTTGAACCTTTGTGCCTCGGGTTGTGCCGCCTTCTCTTTCCCTTTCTGCTCCTGCTCCCTTCCCTCTCCCCTCACGCTGCTCTTGGCTGTTTGTACAGATGCTTTTTTCAGAGCCAGAGCTTTGGGGAGCCGCTCCCAGCCCGGTACAAAAGGCTCCCCAGAGCTGCAGAGCTGAGTGGGTTCTTTAGAACAAATCCCACAGAGGCAGCAGTGCCTGCGTCATTATTTATTCACCCAGGCCCTTTCAGGATGCACAGGCAGACAGCAACCAGCGCTGCGTGTCCAAGGGACATTAAAAGGTTTGACTCAGGCGTTAATTCAGTGGCTTCGAAGGAGTCAGGATGGTTTATCAGGAGGATGAAGATAACAGAGTGTAACAAAGGCCTCGGTGTGCAGCAGAACTCCAGAGCATCTCTTTAGGAGAATCCTGATATCCTCGGGGGTTTTTTCTACTGGACCTGGGTTTGGTGCCATGGCTGCACCTTCCCCCTGTCCTTCCCCACCTCTCTAAGGGAGATAAATCAGAAGGGTCTTGGCCTGGTTTACCCATTTCCAGAGGAGTAGAAGGCACCACCAAAGGCAGCTCAGGTGGAATCCCTCGGGCCGTGCTCTGCTCCCCCCGGGGATTTTGGAAGCACAGAGAGAGGCTGAGTGCCCAGCTTGCGTCCCAGCACCCAGCAGGAGTTCTCAGCCCCTCTGAGCAGGTCTCGTGTGGTGGAGTTGACACCTCCAGGCAGGGAGTGCAGCCCCGTGAGTTTCCCTCCAGGATGTGGCGTGTCAGCGGAGGGAAAACATCTGCAACCCGTTGACATGGCTTGGGTTTCAGTCGTGTCAGATCTCTGACAAAATAACAAATTGAGCCCAGTCCTGAGCACATGGATTCCTGCCCTGCTGCAGTCCTGAGCAGCACAGAAATATGTTCAGATTTACAGGGATGGGCTGGGAAGCAAAGTAACCCCAGGAATTTCAAACCTGGAAGCACCAAACAGCTAAACAAAACCAGCTGGAGCTTTCCTGCCATTGAACAAGCTCTCCATAAGCCCCTCTGGCAGACCCTGACCGGGACAAATGCTCAGAGCTGTGCCCACTCCTCGGAACAAGCCGAGAGGGGCAAAGCTTTGCCTGTGCCCGGCAATCGCCCATTTCCCAGAGGGATGAGCAGGGTCTGGCACACCTCGGCCACAGGACAGGACCCTGCTGGCTCTGCTGCTGCCTGCCCTGGCCAGAGGAGAAACTCAGACCTTTATACCTTCAGGGCAGTCCCTCCCCACGGAGGTCGGTAGGAGTTTCACAATTAATCAGCCTCGTGCGGGACCATTAATTGCCGAGCTCAGCATGGGCCCCGCTGAGCTGAGCGCAGCTCCGCGTGTCAGGCGTTTTCTGAGCTCGTGAGACGATCGCTGGGCTCAGAGGCAGGTCATAAACGGTGATTTCCCAGAAACAACGGATTAGAATCCAAGAAACCCTTGCCACGAGGAGTCAGGGAGCCGGGGGAGAAGCAGCAACGTGGACTGTAAGGAAACGGGAATGCTGCAGATATTATGGAGGGAACGGTGGGGAGCAGCGGGGCGGCTCCTCTGCTGAGCCCGCAGCCCAGGCATTCCCCCGCAGCCTTCCCGGTTCCTCAGAGCCCCAGCGATGAAGGCAGGGGCAGGGCCAGGCTCAGATCCGGGCGGGTGAAACCTCTCTGCTGGGGATGCCGGGCTGAGGGATGGCACCGGCACCGCGAGACAGCGGCGCATTAACGGCCTCGTGATTCTGGCTACTTTTAGTCATCTTTAAAAATGATGCACTCAAATGCTTCCTGACCCAAGGGGACGCACCAGAAATCAGTCATCACTCAGGGAGTTACTTGTGCTCGCTCTCTGTTTTTTAATGGGAAGTTATGGGTTCCTGCTCTCAATCCCTCTTGCTCTCCTGCTGCTCTGCTGTCGTTCATCAGCGCTCGCTGGTGGTGCCGGAGCGCCAGGACTCACCCAGCACGTTCAGCAGCACAGCAGGGCCCTGCTGCCCACGGGAACTTCCCCAGTTCCCTGAGATGGCAGAGAAAGTTGAGGAGGAATCACTTTCGGAGCCGGGGGAACTCTGCAAGGCTCTCTCAGCCAGTGAGAGTAGGCGAGCAGCCAGTGAGGGTCCCAGTCACAGCACCAGCTCCGTGGGAGGGACTCTGTGGCCCCAGTGTGAACCAGCAGAAGCAGCACTTGGATTTCTGTTAAGTCAGGAAAATGAGGGGCAGAGATGAGATTATTCTTCTCTTTTTCAAAATGGGTAAATTAATTCTGAGACCTTAAACCAAACCTGGGGGGGGGAACAGAGGGCACCTGGCAGTGCCACCCCGCTGCCACCATGGTGACAGGACTGACTGACACTGTCACACACAGGTGGGTCACGCCCTGCTGGAGCTCAGCCGGGGTTCTGGCACTGCAGGAGCAGCTCAGCCCCTCCGCTGCCATTCCCCCCTCCCCTTCGTGAGACCCCCGTTCCTCCCCTTCCCCCGCTCCCCACCCTGCCCCTGCTCCCAGCTCGGGGCGAGGGCAGAGTGCTGGGGTGGCACTTTCACAGCACGCGGATAAACACCAAACAAGGGATAAGCTGTCCGGGATAAGTGTGTCAGGTCCAGTTACGCTTTCCTGGGAAGGCTGCAGCGTTAGGAAAGCATTACATTGCTGCTGTTCACTGATATGTCAATCAGCCGCAGGGTAATTAATGACTGTCGCCGTCGGTGCAAAAGTAACTCCAGACATTGCAGGGCCTGTCTGAAAGGATAAAATTACACCCAGGCACAGGATTCCGAGTCTGTCCAGGAAGGGCCAGCACTCAGCTCTGCTGCAGAGGACAGGGGCACTCGGGGCTGGTCCAGCCAGTCCTGAAATCCAGGGAACACGGGGAGGAATCCGATATTGCTCCAGTCGCAGTGTCAGGGACAAGGTGTGTGCAAGGGACGGGAGGGCAGGGAGGGAGCCTCCAGCAGCCCAGAATCCCCTCCTCTGGCTGCCTTTGGGAAATTCTCAGGACACTTGGAGCAGCAGCGCTGGGTCAGCTTGAAACGAGACCAGCAGAGGAATTTGGGTGGCACAACCTGAGCTGTGAGTGAAACGTCCCCCCTTGGAGGCTGGAGCAGAACTGCCAATTGCTCCAACAACTCCTGGGGTCTCCATGGGCAGAGAACATTTCAGTGGGCACCATCCCAAGGCCCAGGTACTCGAGTGAGCCCTGAATTCCCTCCTGATCCAGCCGTGGGTTCCTGAGCTCCGCAGGACCAGCTTTAAAAGCTCGGTAGCTGCACAGGGTCAGTGGTGAGGGGAGCAGATTTTGGCCTGGCCTCCGTGTGCAGAGGTGTTCCCAGGAATTCTGCTGCCTGGACCTGCAACCAAACAGCTGGGGAAGAAGGAAACATCTCCTGGGCACATCACAGAAACGCTGCTCCTTTAAAGTCGGCTTCAAACCCGCCCCGGAGCCGTGTGTTGTTCCCGAGGACTCACACACACACACACACACACGAGCACACCTCCACAGCTTCCCCACCTTTCAAATTCCTGCAGTGTAACTCAGCAAAGAAAGTACAGAATGAGGGTGACATGCAAATCCTATTAATTCATCCAAGTATGGAAATGCAATCCTTTTGATGTCAAAAAGTACAGCAATGATATGTTAAAGAGCTCAGCACGCTTCTGTTAAATATGTAAAGTGCAGATTCCCCTGCAGCTGTATCACTCCTGCATCAGCCTGGACTATAGCTCCTGACTTTAAAAGACTGGGAATTACTCTAACAGCATTACAGGCCCGTGCCCAACAATATGGTCAGATGTTGGTAAGAGGATTTGGGATCAGCGTGGATTTAGTTACACCATTGTTCCCTGAGCTCGTCTGGGCCCTTTGCTCAGGCAGACGCAGGTGACAGATTCCACAGAGTGGCTCCGTGGAGGGAATGAGCTTTCAGAGTAAGGGTGGGAAAGAAGTTATTTGATGCACTGCAGGCAGAGGAAACAATTTCAGAGTTAAAAAAGAGAGATTGAGAGAGAGAGTGGCACTCCAGGCCTTTTTTTGCCTTCGATCTGAATTTGAACCACAGTAGGGATTTTTCCAAAAGATACTGGCTGAGATAAGGGCACAGGGAGATGTTTTCAGAATATGGTAACTACAGGGACAGATGGAAGAGTCCTGGTGGGAGTTCAGAGGGTTTCCAGGCAGAGGGAACCTTCTCCTCTCACCTGCTCTACCCACTGATTCTTCCCATGTCAAGATTTCAGTGATGCTGCAGCTTCAGCTCTCCTAGAGAGACATTTAGTCTTGATTTAAAGATTCTGAGCAATCAAAACATTCATCCCATCTTTCAGCAGCTGTTCCAGAGACTAATTAGCTCTATTTGAAATATGTGCATCCCATTCCTGAGCAAAACGAAACCATTCCAGAGAATTCTGCACGTGCCATCAGTCAGTGAAACCAAAACATCTCGTGTGCTGCTGCTTTTCCGGGGCTGTGGGTGCTTTGGAGGTGCCTCCCGTGGATCTGCTGCTCTGGATGGTTCCAGGCAGCAATGCAACAACAGCTGGAGTGCCTGGCGTGGGGTGGGAGCCGGGAACCAAGCAGGGAGCAGCTGAGACACCTTGGGGCCAGCGCGGAGAGACCGGGAAATGCCCTGCAAGTGAAAAATGGTGCAGGCTGTGAATAAATTCTTATTTCTTAGCGGGGGGCAGTTTGAATTTGGGGGGACATTAGTGTGAGTAATTACTGAGAACAGCATTGTTAAGTTTCAACAACAAGTATTTAGCAGAGTAAAATGCTCTGTGAGGGAAAAGGCAAAAAACGGAGTTTCTGCTGAGCTCTGCACAGAACAGACCCAACCACGGTGACTCCATTGAGCCTCAACATCCTCTGCAGAACTTCCCAGAGCTCAGAGACTCCAGCACACTGAAATTCGGGTTTTTTGCAGTTTGAGCCGAAGACATTGGATTGATAAGCACGAAAAGAACTAAAAAAAAAAAAAACAACCCCAAACAAAAAATCCCCCTGAACTTGTCCCATGAATCAGGCCCTGCCTGAACATTTCCGAGCCAGCTGAGGGAGGAGAGTGATGGCGTTTGGTGTTTTTTCTCTCTCTCTTTCCCCTAACACTAATTAGGTTTGAAAGGCTGCAGCTTGAGTCCAGATACCACATGCCGAGAAGAAAGGAACCCAAACAGCTGACGCAGAGTTCAGACTAAACTAACTGCAAGCTCCCCAGGGACATCACAAGGTAAACCTGATAGTCCCTGTCATTTACAATCATTATCAGGCAGCAGAGGCGCTGTAATTTTACTGGGGAGCCAATTAACAGATTCCCGAAGCTCAGGGATAAAGTCTTGGTCCTTTTTTCTGGTTTAGACAGGAAAAGAGGGGAAGAAAGGCTTTGTTTCAAGGGGGTGCTCCAGGAGCTTTCCTGCCCAGGGGAATGGGCAGAGCTGGGCTCGCACTTTCCCTCTTGAGGGAAAAGAAAAGAGCAAGGGGTGGCAGGGGCAAAGCCCTGGCTCTGGTGCCAGCTCTGCACAGCTGGGTGAGGGGTCCATGCCAGCACTGCACACAGGGCTGGAACAGCATCCCTGTCAGCTGAAACAGCGAGGACTGGTTCAGCACGGGGCACTCAGGAGCTCCCCTCAACAACACGAGTGAGAAGCAAGAGAAAAGCCTTGGACCAAAGCTCCAGATGGAAATGTGTCTGTGCTGGGGAAGTTTGGGGTTTGGATCCAGGTCTGAGCGTTAATGTGTTGGACTCATCCTCCCTGGAACAAACCAATCATACATTTGCAGTTCGGGACAGATTGCAAGTAGGACTCGGTGAACCATGCTTGGAGCAAACAGAACACAGAGGAAGTGTTCAGCTTTCCCCCTGCCAGCCCTTTGCAGGCCTGAGCCGGAGCCAAGGCAGTCAGCTGAGCTCCTGGTAGGAGTTTTCTGGCCTAAAATCACCCACTGGATATGCAAACTTAGATAAGGATTTGTGCACTGGGCTCTGTTTACCCTCTGGCCAACCAAGCTTCAGCAGCAGAGTCTCGGGCCAGGCCTCAGTGCGGGTTATTGTAAACACACAGGAGAGCTGGAAGCTGGAAGGAGAGCCTGGGCAGGGTTTGCAGCCCCTGACTACAGAGGATCCTCACACCGAGATCCTGCAGGGTTTCTGTATTGTCACCCTCTGAACCTTCCCTCATTTCCAGCTGTAACTGTCCGAGCAGGGCACAGAGGGGGTGACATCCCTTTTTCTTCCTTATTGTTTGCTTGCTTCGGACCGCCACATGTGCCTGGGCCTCTGTGTTCTGATATTAAGCAGATTTTGTGCAGTGCCAGGGCATTTTGCACTAAGAAAACTGCAAGAAACGCCAAAACCTGTTCGCAGGTGACTCCTCTCCCTCGCAGCCTTTGTTCAGCTGCTCTGCCTGAGCCAGCAGTTCTGCTGCTTGGGAAGGAGGGAACAGGCAGAGAAATCCTAAGAAAGGTAAAAGCATTAATGGGTCAAGGCCTCCTTTGCATAATTCTATTATCACCAGGAAGATGCTGCAATAATCATGTTAGGCATGTGCTCTGGAGCATCAAAGTGACTTGTCTTACCTTACTTTTTGATGTTAGACAGGTTTAAATGCTTTGTACAGCTGAGGCACCTCAGACAGCTGATCAAGAGAGCCTGTGCTGTTCAAGCAAAGCAAAGGCCTGTTTTGCCTTTTTTTTAATGTCAACAATGCCACATTCTTCCAGCAAGGAATAATCTCTGTTGTCACAAGCTGTGAAAAGCAAAGGTGTGGGAGAGAGGCTGTGTGTGGGTGCCTGCAAATGCTCCCTGGAGCTGCCACCTGGGGATCTTCAGCATCTCGAGCGTCGTTTGGGCCAGAAATGCAGAAAGCACCGAGGCACAGAGCCTGCGCCCTGTGGTTTGTGATCTGCACAGCTCTGGGCTGCACAGCTCCCCTGGGTGTGGGGGATGATTGGTGTCAGCAGGGCTCAGGTTCAGTCTCTGAGCGAGGTCCAACACTCGTTGTGTCAGAGCAGGAACAGTCCCTGCCCCTCCGAGCTCAGGTGCTGCATTTCTGGTCTGAAAGATGCTCTTCCTCTGCTGAGATAAACCCCAAACACCTGATGGTTTAAACCAGGGCCTGAACGAGGAGGTGTCGCAGCCAGAATTGGCAGGGGGCTCTCTGGCCCTGCTGAGGGAAGGGCTCTTTGCTGCTTTCCTTCCATCTCCTTGCCTGACTCTCCTGAGCCGCCACCGGTGTTCCCCAAGTCCCAGACAGCCCAGTCCTGCTCCCAGTGTCCCTCTCGGTGCCAGGAACTGGGGCAGTGTCCCTGGGATTGCTGCTCCTGACTCTGAGCAGGACCCATGGGCAGCTGAGCAGCAGCAGGGAGGAAGGATCTCCCCTTCCCAGAAAACAGATGGAGCTGGAGCAGAGGAAGTGCAGGCACAGCCCTGGGCTCGCTCTCCCCACGAGTTTTCCCAACTCCTCCATCCCAGCACGGGTGGGAGCTGTGTGGGGATGGGATTAGAGCTGGCTGATGTTCCTGACTTCTGCTGAAGCTTTCGTGGAGAACCTGGGGGTTGAGGGGTTGGCTTGGTTTGGGGCTTTTTTGCCCTTTGGTGGCACAACAGGATTTTTGTTTCCAGCCAGAAGGAGGAGCCAGATCAGTCTGGAATTTGGTTCTGTTTGGTTTTCTGCTAAAACGAAACAAAACAACAAAAAGAAATGAGATTCATTCTTTGCCTTTTGGAGCCAGGAGAAAGGAGTATTAGTTTGTTGTGAAGGAGAAATAGGTTTTTAAGTCTTTTTTTGCAAGTTGCAGGGTTGGGGTTAGAGCTTTAGTCCTGTTTTCCTCTGGTTTCCATGCTTGACTCAGCCCATTCCTTAGAGAAAGCTTTAAAGAGAAGTCCTGCTATAAGTTGATATTGTGACTCTGTAGGACATAATCTGAGCAGGAGGAGCTTCCTTCTCCCTTTCTCTCCTCTGAATCCTGTGGAACACCAGCAGGGAAATGGCCCCAGAGCCTTCCCTCCTGTGGGAGAGCTCGAACTGCTCTGGCCAGCCCCGAGCCCTTTGTTCCAGCTCTGGAGTTCTCCCCTCTCCAGGCAAGCACCAAAGAGAAGCAGAAGTCCTAAATGCCAGCCCAGAGCATCAATCATAATTCCTGAGCTGCCAGCAGTCATGTAACTGCTTAAAGACCTCAGCAGCCCTCTGGCACTTAAAGAAAAAAAATCATCTAATTAATCACAGGTGAAACAGCTTGGACCTGCTCCAAAAGCCCCTGAATTTACTGCCAAGCTTTGATGCTAATTTTCCTTCTAAGTAACCCCCTAAAGAAATTTACGATTAGGTAATTAAAGTGATGAATAAAGAGATACTTAGAAGAAAGGAGAAGAAAGAGGGGGGAAAAAACCTTGAGTCAAAAGCCTTAAATCTCCTCCCCTCCTCAAAGAGAAACGTTAGTCATTCCTGCACGTGCTTTGTCTCTGGAAATTGGGTTGGATTCCCACAGGAGGCTTGAGAAATATTCCTTAAATTAATGTTTGCATAACCAAATAAAACAGAAAAGAAGGAACTCCTAAACAGATTGTGATGCCGAGGTGGCTGAGGGGAAAAAGGACTTGTGGCTCCTCTCCGAGAACCACACACTGAACAACTTCTGTCAGGAGCTGCCTCCTGCCTTTCCCCCCAGGTTCCTGAGACCATTGTTTTAAAGGTAATTAGATACTCAGGAATGCCATCTAATTAAAAAATGTAGTGATATCTAATTAAGAACTCTGGATTATGTGAGTGTTTAAAAGTCTGACCACAGGCCCTTAACAGGTCACGAGTGCCGTGTAGGGCTCTGCAGTGTCCTCTCCCTTTCCTCCTCTCATCTTCTCCAGAGGAGAAGGATCCCAGCAGCCTTTGGTTCCTGTGCTTTCTTCAGGCAAATGCTCCACACCAAACTCAGCACGAGGGGTGTGAGCTCAAACACAGGGACAGAGGCTGCAGAGATTTGGTCGTTTCCACTAAAAATGCAGAGGTGGCCCCAAAACAGAGAAAAAAAATCAGGATCCAGTGTCAGTTCCACTCTGCCTGACACCCCCGACCTTTCCCTGTCCACAAACCCCTGCTGACCCCTCAGTGCCTCCCTGCACTGAGGGAAGAGCTGCTGGGTGATTTTTGAGGGGACCAGAGAGGATAAAAAATGAGAAAATGGCAGATTAGATCTGAGGTGACAGAGATGAGGAATAAAAGCCATTAGAGCCCATTTGCAATGTGCCCTCATTGAGTCAAGTTTCAAGGTGTTTTTCCAGATTATTAATAGCCTGACAGCAGTTTTTGTACAGGAATCTGATAGGGGAAATCACACTCATGTACACACACTGCAGTGTGCAGGGAAAGTGGAGGCCCTTCATTTATTTACTTGGAGAGATGTGAAATGCAGCAAAGAGCAGCTGGTTCCAGACAGAGCAAACCTCCCGTGCTACAGCTGCGGCATCTCCAGGCACACATCCCTGTAACCCTGCAGACCCACCAGAGGAGCTCCCAGAACCTCTGCAAACGGACCCTGGGCTGCGTCCAGTGGCTCCCCATCATCCCAGTCCTTGGTGAACAGAACCTTGGGCTCTGGGGGATGTTTTGGACACTGAAAAATCTCCCAGGGATCCAATCTGTTCAGCGTGGCTTCTTTTAAACTCAACCGAGCACCAGTCCTGAGCAGCTCTTCCCTGTCCCATCCCCCTTATCCGAATTCTCTCAGCTGTGCCCGGTGGAACGAAAGCTGGGGCGAGAGGGAGGCGAGCACGGGAACACTCGGGCGTGTGGGAAAGAAAGGTTAAAACATTCCCGAAGCTTTGTAGTTGCGTGCTCGTAAAAGAGAAACACCAGGTGGGGAGCGCTTTGAACTTCCCCGGCTTTGTGGGGCTGAGTTGTCAGACGTGAGTAACTGCAGCGTTCTGCGGGAGCAGGGGGTGGCCCAGGAGGGTGAGGGATGGAGCTGCGGTGCCTGCGGGCCAGGCAGGGCTGGGCTGAGGGGGAGAAGCTCTCCAGGCATCGCTGGATGGGGGTGGCAGCTCCTCTCTGGCTGCTGCTTTCTATTAAACTGCAGCTTTCGCTTCCCCAGCTCGTGTTGCAACCTCGCTCTGCTTGCGAGGATCAGAAGGAATCGGGTCTTGCTTTTCGCTACGCGCTGCGGAGGCAGCCAAGCCCACTGGTGTGGAAGTGGACATCGAACAGTAGGGACTCATTTTAGCCCTTTGCTCTGCTCCTTTCCACCCAGCACGGCCTGGAGGATGGGCTGCTGTGCCAACAACTGTCCCTGCAGAGAAGGGATTCTCTGCTGGTGGCTGCAGAGCCTGAACCGAACCCCGAGGGGTTCAGTCCTTCCCCTGAATCCGCATCCCCCGAGCTGGGATCGGGCACGGGCAATTCCTGCTGAAGTCGGTAGAACCCTGCAGGTGCAGGGGTGTTCCCAAATTCCATCCCCGTGGAACAGAGCAGTGCCCGGGCAGAGAGGTGAGGCTGAAGGCAAGGCTGAGGGCGGGAGGCTCCCTCCAGCTCTTCCTTCACACCCCTACAAGTGCTCTGGAACTCGCAGCAAGTGTTGAGAAACCCCGGTAGCTCCTCGCTCAGCAGTTCTGACTCCTCGGGCTGCGAGGGGCTCTGGGAGCCAGCAGGTTCTGAGGCAGCTTGCCCTGACCCAAATCCTGGTGGGAAGCAATCCCGACTCCCCACAACTGCACTTCCAGTCTCAACTCGGTGTTTCCCAGAGAGGTGTTGGGGATCAGGCACTTGGCTCTGGGGTTCCCATTTGGATAAGCTCTTAAGTCCTGGGATTTTGTCACTGCAGAGCACTGATCCCACCTTGGATCAGCCTGAGGCATTCTCTGTTGGGGAATTGCCCAATATTCTCCTTGTCTTCGCATTCTGTGCACAGTCTTGTGCCCTTGGCCTCCCCCTTTTCATCCTCGAGGCTGCAGCTGATAAATTCAGCTTCTCTGAGCTCTCACAGGACACCCCCTGCTCCCACAGCTGACCAAAAACTGCTTCCTACAATGGAAAGGATTTGTGTCTCTCATCATTTAATTAAAGGTGCCTCTCACCTTTTACCATAACTAGTTGCTTTTATTTTCAGGTGAAAATACAAAAATTCCTCTCCATGAAAAAAAGGAGCTTTCCTTCTAAGAATATCTAAAAAGCCACTTTTTCAAATGTAATTTTCTCATGCCATTTTTCAGTAAGGCTTTTCCTCGATGCTGTTCTCCAAACTGTAATTTCTTAATCAGCTTAAGACTGAAATGGTAAATGATATTTCAGCCCTGCGAGACAAAACACAACCCCAGGCCCAGTGCTGAGCCTGAAAACTGCCAGCCCTCAGGATGAAAGGTGCCCGTAGAACAATGAGGCATTATTGCCCTTCCTTTACTGCTCTGCACGCCCAGAATTTCCTGAGTGTGACCCCTCCTGCAGCGCCTGTGTGGTGGAGCTGTCCTGCCCCAGCCCTGCTGGCTGCCTGCTCCTTCCCTCCCCAGGCTCTTGCCATGCTGCCCGTGGCAATTCCAGTGGCTGGATTCCTTCCTCCAGTAAAATCTTAACAAGTTGATCTGAATCTTCAAACAAATCCACGTCTCCCTCAATAAATATCAAAAGGGAAATCCAGCTTAATGTAAACAGAGGATGGTGAAGTGGTGCTATTTATATGGCTCAATTTCCCCTCAGTTAAACCGCTAATGGCACTTGGAGGGCTCGTAATTAGAAGCCACATCTGACAGAACAAAGTCATCCGTGGAAGCCGAGCCAGGGCAGGATGAAAACGCCACCAGCACAGGCCCAGGGCCCAGCTCTAGGTCTGAACTTGTCCTGGAAGAGCAGCGCTTGGCTCTTGTGCTCCGTTCAAGCTTTTGCTCAGAAAAATTCCAATATCCAGGTGATTTGTGTCTCTTCCTCTGCCTGGCTTTCCTCAGGCAGACCCCGACCCACGCCGGGTTCCCCCTGCCTGGGCAGGATTTGCTCAAACCCCATGAATTTGGGGCTGATTAGAGATTCCAGCTCGTCTGTACTTTGCTTTTCCAGAGCACCAGAACTGCTCAGAAGCACAGAGCAGATGCGAGCCCAGAAAAGGAGCAGGTGATTAACACCGAGCGTTCGGGCTGGAGCTGCAGTCGCACCTGATTGTTATTTTGGGGTTTTTTTTGCAGCACGTCTCGGCACTTTTGCCCAGCCCTTCCCTGAGCCTCTCCCCAGCACAGCCAGGAGCAGCCCATTAGTGTGAGGGATGCGTGTCACTGCCTGCTGATCTAGGCCAGGGCTCGGGCTGCTCCTCAGAGCGAGTGCCCAGAAGCACAATTAGGCACCAGCCAAGACTCTCGGCGGTGATTTAAAACGGGTTTTGATTTTAAAGGTGCATCTTAAAAGCACCTGGCTTTGTAAAAATGTAGAAGCTGCTCAGTTGTCGCTATCTGCAAATCAGCAGCTCTCAAATGAGGCACATAAAAATGGCAGCATCCCACGGTGGGAGTCTGCTCTGGAAATATCGTCAGTGCCGTTGGAGCAGAGGTTCTCTGAGCCTCACACCCACCCCGCTGATCCTGGAGTTCCTTGCACAGCAGCTGTTAACCCTTCCACTGCTCCATACGCAACAAGGCTGGAAAGATTAAGTGCATTTTGGCCCGGGAATTCAGTTATTTCAAGTCATCTCTCCAAGGCTTATAATGGCTACTGGTTGTCATGGGGGAAAGGAGATTTATTTGTCTGGGATAAAACCTGAGCAAAGTCACAGCTGCTCGGAGTCTTTCAGAATTCAACCCCTTTTCCTCTTTTTTTTTTTTTTTCAAATGCAATTCAACAAGTTAAGCCTGAGCAACTGTGTGTGACCCCGTGGCTACAGTAACATCTGTGCCTGTCCTCTGCCATTTGCGAGCCGGAGCGGCTCTAATCTCTTGAGCACACTGCTCTGCGGTGACATTTCCAGGACATCCGCACTCCAAAAGGCAGCCAGTGGCCTTGGATCCGAGTTTAAAATAGAAACGTGTTTGCCTTTGCGCACAGCACGGGGAGAGGCAGCTCTGGGAGCAGCGGGGCTGTGTGACCCGCGTGGCTCGGGTGCGACCCGCTCCGAGCTCCGCATCCCCGGCACAGCCAGGGAGAGAGAGGGCTCCTGCTCCCCCAGACACCGCTCACCTCAGCGCACACGCTGCTAATTAACACCGCCTAAATTAGGGCAGAACCGAGGGAAGGACCGGAGGAACCAAAGTGCTTCCAACGTGACGCAAGGGCAGGAGGATGCTGCGCGCTCCCCGTGGAGCGCGGGGATGGTGCAGGGAAGGCGCTCTCGTTCCCCTCCAGGCAGCCCCGGCCTGCTGAAGGTGTGGGGGGGTCCTGGGGTCAGCCGGGCTGGTTTGGGGGCATCATGTGGTGGTGTTGGTGCCGTGTCTGAGCCCCCCAGCCTCCCCCGGGAGCCGCTGTGACAATGCGCCTCCTGCTCGTTCTGCAGGCTCAGCTGGTGGCAGCTCTGCTCCTTCTCCCCTCCTCTGTAGCGCAAAGCAAAAATCATTCCGCTCGTGTTGCTAAAGGTGCTTTTCATAACTGTGAGCCTGTTAACGCTGGTTTCCTAACAAATACCAGCTGAAAGCCTTTTGTTTGTTTGTTTTGGGTGCGGTGTTTTCAAACACTCGCAGCAAGCTGCTGCTCAGCTCTGCGTTGGTAAACAGGAGCTGCCGCCTCTCACCTGGGGACAGGCGGAACCGGAGCGAAGCCCGAACTGCCTGGGTGGGACCGGGACAGGGCACGGAGGGGCAGCGTGGGCAGCTGTCCGAGGGGCAGCTTCTTGCCCGAAGCTGATTTTTCCCCCGAGCTGGGCCGTACACAGCAGTTCCCGCCTCTGGAAATCTCCTTTGGAACTCAGACTTCCAGACCAGGCTGGACGGGGCTCGGGGCAACCTGGGCTTGTGGAAGGTGTCCCTGCCCACGGCATGGGGTGGGACCGGATGGGAATTAGGGTCCCTTCCAACCCAAACCTTTCTGGGATTTGAGGTGGGGAGTCTGGACGTCCCTGTCTGACACAGGCATGTGGGACCAGTGAGAGATGGGTGCTCAGCAAGCTTCATCCTCCTCCTCCTTCCTCTCCCTCCTCCCAGCAGCCCAGCGCAACTCACTGGAGCCCACTGGTGCCCACCCTCGTGTCGTCTCCTCTGCTGTGCCGTGGCAGCTTCCCGGGGGTTTGCAGGGAGCATCCGGCTGATTTATGGCTCCCAGCGCCTCTCAGTTTGTAATAAAGTTTTCAGCAGCTCTGTCGCGCCCGCCCCCGCCCCCGCGCACGCACAGCCCGCGCTCGCTTTGTTCTCCTCGCACTGAATGTCAACTCATAAACCTTTCATCAGCTCAACCAGGTGGAAAAAACCCATTACTGAAAGAAGTGTTCATTCAGGTTCGGAGGGGGATGGAGGCGAAGGCGGAGGAGAAAGTTCCCCAGTGGAAGGAAAGCGGAGGGGAGGGGGGCGCGGAGGAGACGCGGGCGCGCTGCTCCTGCGAGAGGCTCCGCAGAGCCCGGCAGCGCTGCCAGCCCCGGCAGGAGGTGGGAAAAGCCCTGGGCATCCTCAGAGAGGCAGCGCTTTGGGCCCGACCCCCGCCGCCGAAAGGTGTGGCCGTGCCAGCCGCACCGACCCGCGGTGCCCCGGTGCGGCTGGAGGGGCCCCGGCGCTGGCCCAGCCCCAGCGCGGCTCGGGTGCTGAAAGACGCGGTGGCCACACATGGAGGGGCTGCCAGCGCCGGGCGAGAGGGCGCTGAAACCTGCGAGTGATGGGGAGAGAGGGGGCCGGGGCCGGGGCCGGGGCCGGGGCCAGCGGGGTGTCCCCGCGGCAGCGCTCAGCCCCGGGATGCTGAGCTCGGAGCCTGCAGAGCCCGGGCCAGGAGCTGCTCCTGCCGCCACGCCTCGCTGGACAGAGTGTCCACCCGAACGCATCCCTGACCGGGAGCTGGGAGTGTCCGACGGGCTCAGACGGCACGGCAGGTCCTGGGCACGGCCCCTTTCCTGACGGAATCCCTGCCTCCCTGGGTCTCACCTGCTCAGGAAGGCACTGCTGCCTGCACGGGCCATCGATCCCCACGGCCGGGAAAACGTTATTGATTGGGGATGGGATTTCAAAAGGGCTGGAGGTGGAGTTCGCTGGAAAATGGAATCTCCTTTACCCCGGCGTGTTTGTGTTTCAGGCACACACTTCTGGGGTTGATGGATCTTTCTGTACACACGGTGCGTAAAGTTCTGCACAAAAGTGTCTTTAAATAAGTTTTTAAGCGCTGCAGTCCAGAGGCAGGGCTCTGGAGAAGGGCAGGAGGGCACTGGGGGATGGAGATGGAGAAAGGATGAGAAACAACAAAGGAGAACAGGCAGTGACATCTGTCACTAGTATTTTATAAGTTAAAAATTCAGCATAATCTCCTGCCACCCTGTCCGCTATACTGAGTTCCAACAGCAACAGAATTGTCATGATTTCTACATGAATTAATTCAAATCTCTCTTTGCATGATATGGCGTAAGAAAGGGGCCATCTGGTTTATGTTCAGGGTGTCAGAACCACTCATACCAGCGCACTCGCAGAGTGCAAGATGGAAGTTGACTGCACATATTAATGTCTCCTTACCCTCTGCCTCCGCGGGCCCCGGTGCTGCTGTCCCATTACGGGGCTGCCGTTCCCAGTGTCAGCAGCAATCACGGCCCTAACGCAGAGCCCGGGGAGCTCCAGCCACAGCTGTGCCCGGGGGCTGCTCCCCAGCACAGGCTCGGGGCTGGTTTGGCCCACGTGAGGGGCTCGGGGACTTCGGGACCGTGCTGTGACCGCGGCAGGAGTGGCCGAGTGCCCAGGGATTGTCCAGCTCCACACCAGCAGTGTCTGAGCTGGGCTCCCCCTGCACGGGGGGTTCAGCAGCAGCTGGGAGCTTGGGGCAAGCACCGTGTGCGTGTGTGGGGGAAGCTGCCCATCCCACCGGGAACGATGCCTGGAGTCGGGAATCTTCTCGCTGCGGTGGAGGTTTAAATTCTGCCTCTTGTGATAATAACTTAGATCAGAGCAACACTTTAATCGGGGTGTCTGGAGGTGGTGGCATCATACGGGTTTACACTGCCTGGTGTTCCTGGATGCATTAATTTTTACCTGGATATATTCATTTTTACCTGGATGTATTAATTTTTACCTGGATGCAATAATTTTTACCTGGATATATTAATCCTCAAAACACCCCAAACCACTGCAGTGCTTGCAGTTCCCAAGTCATTGCAGGGAAGGAAAAAAGGATCAAGGAAAATGGGTCTTTTGGGGCTGTAAACCAGTGCACCAGATTTCAGTTAATTGTTACAGCAATTTTTGTTTTGCTTGTGTTGCATCCTGGTGACAAACTGGTTCACCGTGGTTCTTCCAGCAGTTAGTTAAATATGCAAAATCCAAGTAGAACTGGTTTGCTGAGACAGGGCACCAAAGCCCCAAATTCTGTTCCCTTTGCTGGTTAAAAGGGGCTCGGGAGAGTGGGAAAGAAGCCCCAAAGCAGAAAATCCTCATCTAGAACAGATTAGCTCTGTTTATATTGCAAAGGCTCTGGCTCAAGTGAGGGCTTTTTTTGCTTAGAAATATTGTTTTAGCATGAATTTATCTTCAAATGAACTTTGTGGTAAATAGATTCAAACACGAGCTTAAATTTAAGGTCTTATTTAAGTGCTTTCCTACTTCACTTGCCAGCTGAGGATCTGGCCTGAGCTTTGAGCATCTTTGGGGAGAAGCAGCAGATTAATGAGATTAGAACGTTTGCAATCACTTTTGTACTTCCCTGGGCTGCACGATGTCTGTAATACCTCGTCTCCACGGGCCCGGGGAGCGCGCTGGCCAGGTGCTGATAGACAGGGGTGATGAAAACAGGGCTCGCTGAGCGTCCTGTCAGCGCTGGGAGCACATTCCATGGCCCGTGGGGATTTCGCTCCCAGACGTCAGCGCGTGTTTAATCTCCGTGCTCTGTGAGATCCAGCCTTTGAGCGCTTCACTCCCCACCCCACGGGCCTCCCCTCCTGGCTGAGCTTTGCAGCTGGTATTTCACAGTCAGCAAATGAAACGCGTGGTCAGGGGAGGTGGGAAGGGGTGGCCTGGAACAGGCAGGGCTTCACCCAGAGCATGGAAACCCCAGTGAGGTCTGGGCTGGTCCCTCCTGGCAATTCCCACTGGAAAATCCACTCCCACCCCTGCAACTTCACAAGTGAAAGGCAAATCTGTGATTTTAAGCTTTGCAATTCTTTTCTTTGGAGAAAAGTTTGGGGTGTTCCAAATTGTGCTGCTGGATACTCCCGGTCGCCGTCAGGGAGGGCAAAAGCCCCAAAACCAAACCCAAAATCCTGTTTGTTCCAGTCACAGGCACAACCTGGAGCTTATTTAATGCAGGATTGCCCAGAAAAGCAGCCAGGGGCCGTCATGCAGAGCTCACACCCTGTAGGCGGCTCGTGTGTAGGGCCGGGACAAACAGGGCAGGAAATGCAAACCCCACTCACGGCTCCGCTTCCTGCACTGAAAGAGTAATTATAATTAAAAATAAATCACCACTGCTTTTAGTTTGATGAAATTACCACTTCTATTAAGAGCGGCTCGAGCTGACTGTAAATCATTTTCTGCAGGGTGACACTTTGGGGTTTGGGATGTTTGACGGGCTAAAGGATGAGTTGTGCTGCAGCTGCAGAAGGAAAGGGCAGAGCGGGAATCACACAGGGGCGAGAGCAGCACGTTCTTGTACCCCGGGGTGCCCGGAGCCTGGAAGAAATGAAATTAGCACTTCTGAAAAAGAATTGATTAATGCAAAGATGCTCCCAACTACTCAATTCATCTGCCTTAATGGGATGTGGGAGGCAGTTTTGACTTGCTGGCCAGAGGAGGCTCTCCCAAAGGCATGAACTCAGTTGACAGCCATCACTTCCGTGCTTTTTGTGTTTCTTTTAATGTGTCAAAACTCGGCAGCTCTCCAGAATTATTAGAAGCTCAGAACTAAAACTTTTCTGTTTTTTAAGAGCATTTTCTTTTAGATGCATTCTGCATCGCTGAGGGGCGAGGGGAAATGGGAGCCTGAACTCCTGGATCCTGAGAGCCGGGGCTTTACGAGGCTGCAGAAAGCCTGGTGAGCACAGGGCCCAATCTGGAAATGCATTTGAGACACTCACGACTCGGAGCACATAAATAGTTGCACAGAAGTCAATGGGACATAAATTCATGAATTTGCCTAAGTGCTTTGCTGGATCTCTGCCGAAGGAACCACTTACCGGGAGTTCCAACAGCGGAATCAGAGCCCCGTTAATGAGCAAACCCCTGGAGCAGAGCGTCAGGGGGATGTGAAATCCAGCCCCACGTCGTGCCTGTGCTGCTGAGCCTGATCCCATCCCTACGGGCACTCACCCTGCTGGGTGACACTGCCGTCCCCTGCCCTCTCCAAACGGGGATTTGCAGGTTCCATTTCACCCTGGGAGTGCCGCAGGGCAGCGCAGGAGGGGCAGCAGCCTCTGCAGCAGCCTGGCGGTGGGGCAAACCAGAGCTCAGATGCAGAGGGCAGGCACCAGAGCAGCTTTTCTTCTAGAAAAAGCCTGTTCCGGATCTTCTTCAGTGAATTGTGCCTTTCACCTTCCACTTCTTTCTTCTAAAATTCTTTTGGCAGCGGAGGAGGCTGATCAGGAGAGAGAAACACGAGTGACTAAGATCAGTCAATATTGTCAGATCTCTGCACGCTCCATTAGTGCTGGCAGGCACCAGAAATGCAGATTTCACTGTGCAAGAGCTCATAAATCACGCTGGGAGCAGCAGCTGGGGTGGGGATGCTGGGGAGGGAGAAGAGGGGTGGTCAAAACCCAAACCAAAACCAGAGCAGCTCCTGTGCCACGAGGATGCACAAGGGAAATGAACAGAGGAGCGAGGCAGTGGGACGGGGCTGGAATCCTTGGATCCTCCAGCGTGGGCACTTTTCACTTGGGGGTTTCACCCAAAACAAAGTAGGAGCAGCCCCTGGGAGATGGTGGAGCACAGGAGATGTGGGGCAGAGCAGGGATTTGCTGAGTGCCACTGTGAGCTACGCAGCACGTTTGGGTGTGTTCAATAAATCCCTGTCAGAATCCTTGCAGCAAGAAAGAAAAGGGTTGTGACAAATCGTTTTTGTCCGTTGTTCTGCACAGACATTTCTTCCAACCAAGCCAGAAATGCTCCCACATCACAACGAAACTTCCCCAAAATGTCTCTGTGTGAGCCAGAGCTGGCCACTGGCACTGGCCTGCAAGCCCAGGGGCGTGGGGGGCCCAGCAGCTGCTCCCAGGGGTCCCCAGCTGGAGCAGGAACACAGAGCTGACCCTGCAGGGAGACGTGGATACCCTGAATCCGCGTTAACTCAGGAATGTCAGGAAGGAAAATGCCTGGGAGGTTTGATGTATGGAGATCAGCATGTCAGATTCTGGTGGTGGGCTTGGCAGTGCTGGGGAAGGGCTGGACTCGATGATTTTGAGGTTTTCTCCAACCCAGACAACTCTGTGATTCTGTGTACTGTGAGCAAACTTTGGGGTTGTTTTCCAGAAGCAAATCACAAAACTTTTCCAGAATTCCCAGAGAGTTTGTAGGCGAAAGGACCTTCAGTCCTTCCCATTCTCACAGCATCCTCCGCTGTGGTTCACACAGAGCTGTGCTAACATGAGTCTGGAATATCTCAGCACGTAATTATTTATCCTTCAATAAAACAAAGAAAACCATGTCTAAATGTGACTAATATCCCCTCCTCAGCCTGCCAAGTGGGGCCTTGTGTTTTCAGCACTGCAAAGCAAGCCTGACTCGCTGCATATTTTGTGTTACCATGGTTTATGTCCAAATGCAAGGATTTAATTTTGTCCGTCATCGAGCCGTGGTTTCCATATGACACCAGCACATTCCTCCCCTCCGCCTGCTGTTCTGACAGACGACAGAATCGAATTAAACATTCCAACCACCCCGCTGCAAACGCAGGAGCTTCTGTTCCTTTGGCTTTGGAGATCAAGGGGCAGATCTTTACCAGGTAGAAATTGTCTTGGGTGCAGCCACGAACATTTGCACCGTTTACCCCGGCTGAGTCCGGCCTGGGATGTCTTTATTTCCCAGGACAATCCCGAGAAGACGGATAAAGCAGGGCTGACAAATAAGCCAGACTCTCCTGTCTCTGTGCCCGACCATTCTGAGTGATGATTATTGTGTTTCCTCCTGGAGCAGTCGCTGACCAGCCCCACTTGTGCCTCTGGAGCCAGCGAAGAGAAACCCCTGCACATATTTCTGCACTAACTGCAGCCTCCCTCCATCCCAGCCAATTGCAATTTCATGGCATCAACATTTTAAAAAAGCCAATCCCCAGGCTCTGCCGTGCTGAGACCGGGAGTAGAAAAATGACCAGTTCCTTCTGCAAACACCGGCTGGGGTTTCAAAGCAGCCTGAGGGGATTACACACACATCTCACTTTGAAATTTAAGCTCTGGATCTTGAAAGAATAAGGTTTATTCCGCAGCTTCACACCCTGAAGGGACAGCTCACTGCCTGGGATTGCTGTGATGTCATCCCGGCAGGGAACTTCTCCAGATGAAGGCAGTGCTCAGTCCCAGCCCTTGTTCTGCACAGAGCAGCGCTGGGGTGACCCTGGGCTGGGGGTTGGGGCTTTTTGAGTGCTCTGGGTGCCAGCATTCCCTGAGTGTCCATCCTGCTCACTCCAGGGGTCAGGAATAAACTCCGAAACGCCGACAAACCCCAGCGGGTGGGAAGGGGAGATACGGGATCCTCGGGAAGGAAAAGGAGTGCAGGAGGGTGATGGTAACGAGCCAGTTGGGCCTGCAAGTCAACACCACTCCTGGAGCCAGCCAGGAACTCCGGCAGGGTTTGCAGTGCTGGGTTTTGCCCTGGGTTTGCAGACCCCAGAGCGGCTGTCAGGGTCTGGAGGTGTGGCTGGGTGATGCTGCTGCTGCCAATAGCCCGGGAGAGGGGACCTGGGACCTGCTGGGACCGGGGAAGGAAACAAATTTGTATTAATTAGGAACAAATGCTCGTTGCTGGCTAATGGGTTCCACAGCAGATATTTGTCCCAATAGCCAAGAGATGGGTCATCTCCAGCAAAAGTGATAAATAACAGCAGCGAGGTTTCTGGTTGTTTCATGTTTTCCCAGGTCAAACCCATGTGTTGCTCAGGGCTGGAAATACCATTAATTAATGCTGACACCTAAATCTGAGATGCCTTATTCACACAATGCCCTTTACTAAATCAACCACGGTCCCCAGATGAGGTAAATGCTCCCTGTTCACTCTGAGCGTGGAACATTAATAGGCGGAATCAGCAATTTCAGAGGGATTCGCCTGTTTGTTCCTGAAGTGAACAGGACCTGAAGGTCTCCCCTGGCACCCCCAAACATCCTGACCCCGCTGTGGTGTTCGCACAGGACGTGGGACAGGTGTGCAAACACCTGGGCTTCAGCACCAGCACAGTTAAACCAAGATATGGATGTGCATTCCTGGCGATGCCGAGTTTAGGAATGGGTCGGGATGAGGCAGCTCCCCAGGAATATTGTCCGTGGTTTGTACTCAAATTGAGTGACAAACAGTGCGAGTAAACATTTCTTAAGAGGAAGAAATGAAAAATGTGGATGTGCTGTTCATCTGGGAGGCTCCCACGTGACCCTTCTCGTGTGTGTGTGTGTGTGTGTGGGTACTCAGGGAAGCGTTTTGTACCCCGTGTGCGCCGGGACAAAAAGCCTGTATTTAAAATTAATTTGTGTAAATACACATGTGCACGGGGAGCCCCCCTGCTGCAGCCCCATACATATGTGCATATCTAATCGTGTTTGTGTACACAAACACACACAAATTATGGACACGAAGTTAAGCATATGCCCGTCCCACCCCCCGGTGATGATCCCTCCAAGGAACATCAAACCTGCTTGTGTCAACACAGCCCCCTGGGCCCTGGGATCCCGACCCACCCTGAGAAACAGAGATCTCTGTACCTGGGAGGGCAGCCCCGTGTTTAGGCACCATCCCCACACCCCTGTGACGTCCCCTCCCGCTGTAATCTCCGTTCCTGCCGGGCACAGCTCCCCAGCCAGAATCCTCTGATCTTTGCCCTCTTTTCCTTCAAATTAAATTTCAACTTTTTTCAAATCTCTGGTGAGTGACAAGCCAGTGCCAGAACTGTCTTTTAATGCACAAAAGCATAAATAATGCCATCCATCAGAGCTGTCACTCAGCAAGATGGATTGCTACTTGTCCAGACACCGGAATGACACAGAAGTGAAAGTTAAGAACTGTCTCTTTTCTTTGCTTGCTTTCTTTTTCTTCTTCTCTCTCCCCCTTTTTTTTTTTTTTATTTGCTGGACTGCTTGATTCTGATTAATGGTGCTGTCAGGGAGGGATTCCGCTTGCCCGGATAATGAGTCAGGAATGTATTCCCTGTCACAAACACAGCAGATGTCAGGGGCAGAAGGGCCCGGGAATGCCAGAAACAATATACAGTTTCTTCCTAGTCCCCTGACAGGCCAATATGCTGCACAAGGTCTAATTTATGTAGACAAAATGCAGGCAAGGGGCTGTGGCAGCAGAGAGGCTGTGGGGAAGTCTGGAGTACAATGCAGGAGGGAGGTAATGAAGGCGAGCACTGGGACTCAATAGCACTGCATCAAACGGCCTTAACAAGAATGGCCCAGGACCACTTTGACTCCATTAAAGTGCACTTTACATCATTATGGAGAGAAATCAAACAGGGCAGAGGGCTTCTGTTTCTTTTAATGGCTCGATTAGGTTATTCACTCATCGGGCGCTCGCAGCTGTCATCGCACGGCAGCGCCTGCCAGGGGAGGGACGGCGGCCCCGGTGGCACAGGGCACTGCAGCCACCTCCCCTGCACGCCCTGCACCACACCGGCAGCGTGAGAGGCCTTTGCCAGCGCTGCCGAAGGGATTTCAGAGCCATTTGTCTCGAGGTGCCTTCGCCTTCAGGGTCGGCCGCCCGGGAAGGGGCCAGGAGGGTGCTGAAGCCCAGCCCTGCCCTTGGTTCTGGGGCCTGGGGGTGCCACGGGGACCCACAGTGGCTCCAGAGGGTGCTGACCTTGCCCAGGCTGGAAAGAACCCCACAGCTCCAAAATGCTGACGGAGATTCGCGTATCGGGGGAATAAAGGAACATTCTGGAGCGCGTGTGGCTGCCCTGCTCTGCCGCGCTCCCTGCCCAGCACTCCGGGGCAATCCGGGTGCCAGTGCCTGCTCGGCACTCGGGGCACTGAGGTCCTGCTGCTCGAGGACTCACCCTCGGGGCCTTGGGGAGCTGTTCCAGTCCCACAACGCTCCCTGGAGGTGCTGCCAGGCCATCTGTGTCTATCACGGAGGGAGCAGCGAAAACATTGATCCCAACAGAAACGAGGATCAGGGAGGGAATAGAAAAGGGTTTCGTTCCAAGCCCTCTGATGCCTGTTGAAGCTTTTGCAGCGACATCAGAGTCGCTCCCAGCACCTGGAAACACCTCATTTGTGAAGCTGCCTCATTGCCCGTCCAGCCTCTGCTCAGTGAAATCCTGTCATTCTGAAAATTCCCAGAGAGAAAAGACTGAAACTGGCTGAGCCAGAGGCAGGGGGTTTTTTCAGTCTTAGTCCTAATACAGCCATTTCACTCTGCCTCTACCCAGGGTAAAAATAATGGATAAGAATAACCCCATGTGAGGCATTTTGGTGCATTCCCAGCAGTTTGTGCTGGTTTCAGCACGCTCTCAGTCAGGCCATGTCCATGAACTCTTCCCCAAGAACAAGCTCCAGCTTTTATCTCCTTGTCTCCTTAACTTAATCCGAGCCCTGACCCGTGAAAGGTCCCAGCAGCTCCTTCCCGAGGAGCAGGAGCTCAGCTCTGACACGATGTTGGCACGGAGAGGTGAAGGACCCCGAGGTCATGGGGTCTGCGGGGGCAGAGGGGGAGCGCACACATCCGGAGAGGGGCAAATCGAGAGTGACAGAGAGATGGAAACAAAGATCTGCCCAGAGCGCCGGAGCTGCTCGGAAAGGGCGAGCACAGGCAGGGTGCTGGGGCTGGCGGAACTCCTGCCCGAACTGAATGGGATTAAATGCCTGGTCCTGAGCTGTGCCCTGAGCCTGCCCTGAAGCCCTGTGCAGTGTCACAGAGCCACGGGCACACAGCAGCTCTCTCCCGTGTCTGGCACCCGGTTCAAGGGTGACAGGTCTGGGGAAGCGTGTCCCTGCTCGGGGGCTGGGCTGGCAGGATCAGCTTTGCCAGACCCTTCTAAACTGATGAGGTTGTGGGGTTTTTTTTCCCCTCCCCCAAAGCTCAACCTGGTTTTTATTTAAAATAGCTTTACTCCTGCTCAGAATGTCCCTAATCAGAACCAGCACCAAACGGCCTGAAAATAAAGGAAATAAAATTAAAGGCTACAATTGCTTTGGTTTTACAAGCCCGAGGCCTGGTGAGCTCTGCTCCAGGGGAGGGGGTGAGGGGCTCGGGTTTGTTGGTTTTGCTGGTATTACCCTGATCAAAGCAGCTTATTGTTAAGTGAGCACAAAAGTGGATTTAGAAAGTTAACACATTAAAATAGGTGTGATTGACATCAGAGGCGGCGCTGGGAGGGAGCGCAGGGAACGGGGACGGGACGGGGCAGGGCTGGGGGGCTGCCAGGGGTGGGACAGGGCGCAGGGGCTCAGTGAGGGGCTGCTGGGGTGCTGCAGGGCAGGACTGGAGCGGGGCAGGAGAGCAGGAAAACACTCGGCAAAGCAAATGTACCTCGTGTGGTGGTGCAGAAGGAATGAGCCTTCACTCCCATGTGTCCCTGTACCCCCCGTGATCCCCCTGAAGCCATGGGAAGCTTCCCTCTGGGTCTGTCATCCTGGGCTGAGCTCCGTGCTGGGCTCTGATCCCGGAGGAATGGAACCCTCTGGAAGCCGTTCTGGCAGGGACATCGATCACAGTGCCAGCAGCAGTGCTGGGGCCGAGCTGGGGACGTGTCAGCAGCAGCCCTGAGGGTGCTCTGGGGAGGGGACCGCGCTCCTGGGGGGACAGGGAGAGATAAGGCTGTGGGGCGTTTATCTTTTTGTGCCTCTGGTGGCAGTGGAGCCGCTCTGGTGTGCCCGGCATGGGCAGGGGGGTGTGGGAGAGGGAACGGGCGAAGCCCTGCCTGTCACAGCAGCTCCATCATGCTGGGGGTCGGGCCTGGGCTGGTGGTGGGGCCAGGAGGGGCTGCCAGGCCCAGGGGTGTCACCCTGAGGTGCCACCAGCTGAGGGGTCACTGCCCACAGCTCTACCACCAAGCCCCTGCCCCACCTGGCCAGAGGGCAGGAGCAGCTGCTGGGAATGCTGATGGAAGCAGAGACTGGACTGGACTGGACGGGACTGGACTAGACTGGACTTCCCAGGCCACTCTCCAGCCTGCCCTGCCCCCTCTGCCCATCAGCTTTGGTGGCAGCAGCTGAGCACGGAGTTACTGAAGCTGTCACCAGCTGAGCACTGCAGAAGTCGCAGCCCAGAAGATCGATGCCTGTGGGAGCCAGCGCAGAGTTTCGTGTAACCTGAGTCCTCCTAGGACCGGGTCAGAACCTGGGCAGCGCTCAGGCAGCTCCCTGGTTCCCGTCCCCGCAGCCCCATGAGGGGGGATTGGATTTCAAACGCGCTCTGTGTGCCGTCCTTGGGAGACAAAATACAAATAGTGGCACCCCAGGACCAGGCGTCGGTACCAGGGCACGGCGAAGGCAGAGAGCTCCTCTGATCAAAGGGACCCCTGGACACTTGGCTGGGGCACAGCCCTCGGGAGGGAGGCTGGAAAGACCAATTTTCACAGATCTCAGCACCAGGAAATGGGCATTTCATCATGAGTTGAGTCGTGGAAAGGAGGATTCGGACAGGCTGCTGCTGCTGCAGCACAGACAAATGTAATTTATTACCCCGAGGGCTGGGGAGGCCTGGGGAGCTCAGGAGGAACGTGCAGCATGAAGGAGCCTGGCCCCCCGAGGAGGCTTTTTGGAGAGTGACTAATTGAGCTGGGATATTGGGATTATTCTCCTGTGCCTGAGCACATCCCGTCCTTTCCCACAGCCCTGGTGCAGCACAAACCCTGTGCAGGTGCAGGGAGCAGGGACAGCCTCGCTCCCAAAGTGCTGACCCGAAATTCAGGACACCTGGGCTCGCTCACAGCTCCTGTAGGTGGCTCGCACGGGTCAGCGGGGCAGTCCAGCTCTGCCCCCTCAGCTGCCCATCTGCAGGAGCTGCTGACCCCAGCATGGTGCCCGCAGGTGCTGGCCAGTGCAGGTGTCCCCGTCCTCCCCGTCCCAGCCAGCAGCAGGGGGGTGGCAGGGCCCGTCCCGGCCAGGAGGAGCTTCAGGCCATGCCCCTGCCGAGGGCAGGACAGGACCTGCAGAGGTTTCTCTGCTGCTTCCAACCCTGGGTGCACCCGGTACCTGGGAAATAGTCGGGGTTGGTTCTCTGACCCAAGGCCGGGATGGAGCAGGGCCTGCTGTGCCCCAGCTCCTGCCTGGGGGCATCTTCCTGGGAATTCTGCCCGTTCCCACCTGTCCCTGCTCAGCCTGGGGGTGTTTCGGGGGAGCGGGGAGGGGGTTGTGCCGAGGGAAGGCTGTGACCTCGCAGGAGAGGTTTCCCACGGATGCACCACGGCCAGGCCAGGGCCGGAGCTGAGCCTCCTGTGCCTGTGCTGCGGGAGGGCTGGGGGTTCATTAATATTTCTGAGGTGTATGAAGAGTTTTCAGGTGAACTGGGGCCTTTTACAGCCATGCAGGAAGGTATTGGGTGCTTTTCATGCGCCTGGTGATTAACTGTTGGTATTAAACGCTGAACCCACCCTCCCCATATGTGCGAGCGCGTGTGCGGGTGTAGCGAGGCCAGGCAAATGACTAATGCAGACCTGAGCAGAGACAGCAGAGCATATTGTAAAGATCAACCCTATTTCAGCTTCTGCTCGGATCGGAAATGCCAGAGATTGTTTCATAGTCTTCTGCAATGTTCATTATAAAAGTCCCCAGATGGCAGATGGCTATTAGCTCACTGTGACCTATATAAATGTCAAACGTAAAGCTATTGCCCCAGTGAAAATCTCAAAATAAATAACAACAGGAGGGATGCTGTTCCGCTGCCACCAGGATTTATGGATTACGAATTCCTGCTAATTCATCCCAAAGCCAGTGAAAGAATGAATCTTGTCCTTTTGGAGGAATTCACTTAACACCTGCTTGCAGAAGAATTTGAGTCCCCCGAGCCCGATCCTTCCCCGGTCCCCCTCTGCAGCCACACGCTGCTGCCCCCGGGGACAGCTGGTTCCTGGGAGGAGCCGGCTGTGCTGGGGCTGGGATCGATCACCGTGTGACGATGCCCGTGTCACTCACTGCTGACAGCGGGGACCTGCCTTTGTTTGCCAAAATTGTGTAACAGCAACTTAAACTGTGGCTTCAAACTGTTTTCTTTGCCCGTATTGATCACCGTGGCACCCGTCAGTCAGGAAAATGCGGTTTCTCCGCGGGTTTTCGGGGAGCGGTCGTGTGTTTGTAGAAGCCAAGCGGTGCCCGCACGCCCAGCCCCAGCTCACACCGGTTTGCTCGCAGGAGAAGGCGCGGGGAAGGGGGGCTTTGTTTGCTCCGTTGCTCCTTTATTATGTTCTCGCAAACAATCCAAAGGTGAGTAACACACCGCGAGGAATCGCGCTTTCCGTCGCAAAACTTTGCCCGTCCTGATGCGGAGAATTCCCTGTCCCCCCTCGCTCCCACCTCACCTCCAGCACGGCCCAGCTGTGGCTCTGGACTGGGGAGGAGCAGCCCACGGTCCCTTGGATGCCACGTGCCCATCCAGGTCCTGGGCAGCTCCAGTGTGGGATGGGAACAAGTGCAGCAGCTCGTGCAGCTCCTGCGAGCGCTGCGTGCGGGGCAGCGTGAGCGGCGTGAGTGGGGAGCCCCAAGGAGTAACTGATGGGTAACCGAGGAGTGACTGGGGAGTAACGGAGGGCACAAACACAAGCCCGGGGCTGTCAGACCCCAGTGTGGTCACTCCACTGCAGGATCTGGTGTGTGGAGTTCCCTGCAGCCCCATCCAGCACATCCACATTAACTCCACACTCGGATTTATCTCTGCTTCCCCCCCGTCCCCTGCGGACCAGACCTTTGCAGGAACAGAACTGAGGAGCTGGAAGGGATTTGTCCTAACTGGCCATTTCAGGACGATGGGCTGGCCAAGCCAGCACTCCCCACTCAGGGAGTTCAGTTGCTTTGCTGTGCTCAGATGCCTCAGGTGGCACCAAGGACGCAGCGTTCAGTGAGGAGCACACACAGAACAGGTTGTTCTAAAAAATAGATAATATTAAATGGTGGCGTCTGAAAGAGTCTCTGTTTTCCCCCCTCAAAAGAGATTTTCACAAAACAAGTTGTTGTTGCTGCTGTCAAAATTCTTTAAGTTTCACCAGCACAAATTGTGTTTTGTTTTTTTAATATATTGCTTGGTGAAAAAGAAAAATGAGCAGATTTTAGAAATATTTCATCTTCATAAAAGGCGTTTTTGGTAAACAAATACAAGCGAATATTTTATTAATGTTTTTGATAAGGGTATGAACATGTAGTGATGTCATGCAGGGAATGAATCAGCTTATTAAAAAATTAAGAGAGAAGAAGGAATGTGGGTCATTTCTATCCACACGGGAACGACTTCAACCGTATTTTTCTCACAAAAAACGAGATTTCATTGTTGAACTGTTGCAATAATAAACATTCCCAAGGAGCATAAACTCGTTTCCCTTCCTTAGCACACCAGTTTGTATCGGCTGAAAGCTCACAGGGCTCCGAGTCTGGGAATCTCCCTTTGCAAATTGGAGCTCGGAATGGTTCCTGTTGTGAATCCCCAGGGCAGGAGCAGTGCCACCCTCAGCAGATGTGGCTGATTTTCCCTTTCCAAGGGAAAATCCTCACTGGATGTGGCTGCTGCTGACAAATGCTGTCACTCCCAGGCTCATCCTGCTGACTTCTTGCTGCTTTTACCCTCCTCTTCCAGAGGATCAGGTTACCTGCGGGTACAAAATGAGACTGCACTTCCTAAATCCATGAAAATCTATTCATTTACATGCACTGACAATCCAGCCCAGAACTAAAAACAGCTCCAAAAGAGGCAGATTTAGAGGGTAGGTTTAGATTAGGTACAGGAGAGAAATTCTTTACCATGAGGGTGGTGAGGCCCTGGCACAGGTTTTCCAGAGAAGTTGTAGGTTCCTCATGCCTGGATGAGTTCAAGGCCAGGTTGGAGCCCCCTGTTCCTGTGGAAGGTGTCCCTGCCCATGGCATGGAAGGAGATGGTCCTTCAGGTCCCATCCAACCCAAACCACTCCATGATTTTACCATTCTAACATTTCTTAGGTGCACTTTTACTTTGTGGCAGGCCGAGGCTCGGCTGTGGAAAGCAGGCAGTGAGGAAACCCCCGGGGTCCACGTTCCCACCTGATCCATCCCCACCTGGTGCTCCCTGGTGTTGGATCAACAGGCTGCTGAAATTGCACTTGAGAATTAATTTCCCCCCAGCTTTGCCCCAGCTGACAGGTGACAGATTGCTGCCGTGCTTGGGGCTTTATTGGCTGTGCCCTAGCGGGAAATGGAGGTCCTGGAACCGCAGCTCTCGGGTTTTCCGTGCTCTTGTCAGACCTGCAATTCCCCTGGGACACGGCCCCCGGGCAGCGGCCAGAGCTGGGCGAGGGGAACGGGGAACGGGCGGCCACAAGCCCAGAATCCAGGTAATTGGGCCCAAGGTAATTACCTGGGCAAGGAGGGGTCGTCAACCTCGCCGTGTATCCAGAGGAACCTTGGGACTGAGGCGATCCCTGAGCAGCACGGCACAGCTTTACTGGATCGTGGCTGGGAGGTGAGGGCGGCTGCCATCAGGAACTGGAGGGACAGGACAAGGGGGAACGGCTTCACACGGACAGGCAGAGGGTTTAGATGGGATACTGGGAAGGAATCCCTGCCTGTGAGGGTGGGGAGGCCATGGCACAGGGTGCCCAGAGCAGCTGTGGCTGCCCCTGGATCCCTGGCAGTGTCCGAGGGCAGGCTGGACAGGGCTGGGATAGTGGAAGGCGTCCCTGCCCATGGCAGGGGTGGGATGGGATGAGCTTTAAGGTCCTTCCAATCCAAACCATCCCATGATTCTCTGATTCTGTGCTGAAAGGATGGACAAAGAGATTCTCTTCAACCCTCTTCTTAAGCCACACTGAACTCTTCTCCCATTTTTTTCCTGAGATGACGGAGAGCAGCACTAAGAACAAACTCCTCATCCTGTGCCTGTGCAGTTGTGCCCACAGCAGCTCCTGTGCTGCCCCGAGGGTCTGTGCTGGCACTGCTGGGCCTCGGGAGAGTCCCCAAGGGATGCAGGGCTGTGGGAGCGATGGCAGAGCCAGGCCTGTTGTCATGCCAGGCCTGCAGAGAAAGGAAAAGACAGCTTGGCTGAAAGCAGATCTCTTCTCAGAGGCCCAGCTCCAGCTGCCCATAGAAGCCAAGGAAATGTGTGTGAGATGCTGGTATTCGAGGAATTGAGGCGTGGGGCTGGAACAGCAGCACTCCCTGTGCTGCAGCACGGCAGGGCTGGGGTTAACGTGACCCAGAAGCAGGAACAAAGAAGGCTTTTCCTTTTCCCCCGCTTTGGCAGGCCTGTTCCTCGCCTCCCCGAGCATTTGCATGGCCATAAATCCCGAGCTCTGGAGGATATTCCCAGCCAAAGCCTACATGTGCAGGATACCGGAATGTAAACTGCATATGTTGTGAGAAGTTGTTAAATGGAACCAGCAGATGACAGCGTGCCCAGCCCTGCTGCGAACATCCCTCCGCTTCCTCCCAGCACGGGGAGAACAGGACCTCTGCCCCACCAGCTCTGCCTTTCTGACAGGCCTATAAATTCAAATAGAGAAAAGATTTTGGCCGCCAGAGCCCCGGGAGCTGCCCCATGGCAGAGCAGAGCTGGTTCTGAGGAGCCCCGGCACGTTCAGGCACAGCCAGGGCTCGCTCCCGGCCCGGTTTCCCAGCCCCACGCTCTGCCTTGCAGACAGTGAGACTTGTTGAAACAGTCTGGCACAACCCACTGCATCTGCCACCTTCCCCAGTCTCTTTCCCACTGCTTTTCCACTGCAAGTGGCTGTCCCCCTTCTCCGTGGGGATTTAAGGATAAGGGAGCTGCGGGGTTCCCTCCTCGCTCGAGGACGTGCAGCTGTTGAAGCCTCATGGTGGGCATAGCAAAGCTGGCTGGGGAACTCTCCTCCTCAGCTTCAAGTGGACAGAAAGCTGGCACCCCTCCCTGCCAAAGCACGTGGAGGTGGGTTTGTGTCAGGAAAATAATCTGGACGCTTCTCCTGCAGTGAAATCCTAGTGGGGACCATTCCGCACTCTCGGGTAAAAGCTGAAGTTGAAGGAAGAGAAAACAATTCCCAACCAACACCTTTGGTGCTCGTGGGATGCAGTGAAGCAGCACCTCTGGCAGGAGCATCCAAAAGCTTCAGAGAACAGCTTTCCTAGTGAGGAGGGGGTTAATTAAGAGGGTTTTTTCTATTAAACCCTGAAGATTTTCCCTGCAGGGCAGGTGTTAAACAGCCCGAGGGGTTGTGAGCTCTGTCCTAGAACCAAACTCCCTTACCTGATGAAGACTGGAAGGAAAATCTCTTGGAAATGCAGCACAGTTTAGGTCCTGTCCTTTCCCCAGGGAAGCTGGGTGCCCATTTCTGGGACAACAAGCAGCAGGGCTCCAATGGGGTGAGAAACCCTCCTGCTTCCTTTGCTCCTGCTGGAGTGGGCCCTTCTCATTCCACACTGGCAGTTCCCTGTGATTGAAATTTGAAAGCATGTAGCTGTTAATGTGGGAGTGATTAAAGAGCCTCATTTCTTGGAAGAGTCAGTACTCATCATCTGCCGTGCTGAATGAGCCTCTAACATCCCCTGATCCCATTATATTGTGATTAATTGTGCCAGTTTAAGTCAATAATTCATTTGTTAAAAATAGGCCTGCAAAGTATCATTTGTCTCAGGGGAGATATCAGAATAAAAAAAAAAAAATTCATTTGATACTTCTCATTAAATTAGTGTTGGGAGTTCTACTGAAGGGTTCTGTTCATGAAACATTTATTGCAGGCTTATTTGATAAGAAGTTGTATTTGTCTAGAATTATGCCTGCTAACAGATGTAAGGGCCTGCATTTTTCCATTGTTAATGAAAGGATCAGAGCCTAAACAAGTGTGTGGCTGGGGAGAGGGGTCTGTGGTGACGGTAAAGGAGATTTGGGAACGTGTTCTACAAAACAGGCACCAAATAACGTCCTCATCCTTCGCTCTCAAAGTGGGGACCCCCTCTCCCCACTCCCAGCTGAGGCTGAGAGCGCAGTAGCGGGAGGTTATGTGCCTGCAGGGTGAGATGGATGTGCCTCCGAGCTGCCTGTGTGCAAATGGTTATAAATGCTGCATCCACATTCAGCGGGCCATTACAAATGTTTCAGCTGTAAACGGCTCTGAAAGGAAGCACAGGGAACAGTGGCTGGTGTGCTAAAGGTGATGGCCAGCACTGACAGGGACACGCGCTCCACACCTTCATCCCTGCACTCGGGCGGGCCTGGGAGCACAGGAGTGTCCCTGGGATGTGTGGGTGGGTGGATGGATGGGTGGATGGATGGATGGAGGGATGGATGGATGGATGGATGGATGGATGGATGATGGATGGATGGAGGGATGGAGGGATGGAGGGATGGATGGATGGACGGATGGATGGATGGGTGGGTGGATGGATGGAGGGACGGAGGGATGGATGGATGGATGGATGGATGGATGGATGGATGGATGGATGGATGGATGGAGGGATGGAGGGATGGATGGGTGGATGAATGGATGGATGGATGGATGGATGGAGGGATGGATGGATGGAGGGATGGATGGATGGATGGATGGATGGAGGGATGGATGGGTGGATGGATGGGTGGATGGATGGATGATGGGAGCTCACCAGAGCTGCACAACCGCCCCTTCAGGGGCTGGGCTGGTGGCTGATGGGGCGTGCAGGCTCTGCCGGGTCCCCAGTGTCCCTCCAGGCCGGATCACCGGGGCTGTCCCTCACTGATGGACGTGCAGTGACCACGGGGCTGGAGCCAAAGGGCTCCTGGGATTCCCTCTGGAGCTCAAGCACGACCTGGATGGTGTCAGGAAAACAGAGCCTGGTTGGTTCAGGGTGAGAAGCAGCGGTGAGCAGCAGTGTACCTGCACAGGGGGGAATTCCAGCCCTTTTCCTGCTGCCACGAGAACACCTGGACTGGGCCCGGCATTTGTTCCAAGCCGTGAAATGAAGGATGGGGAGAATGCGCCGGGCAGGAGACGCTGGAGAAGACGAGGAAACACTGCTCCACCGAAGGAAATGTGCATGTCAAACCAGGCTGGGTTTGGAAACCCCACCGAGTCCGATGCCAGCGTCTGTTCCAGAATTTATACCAAAAACAAATCTCTGCAAACCGCAGGGCTCTCTTCAAACCCCAGCTCTGTGTTCCCTGTGTTTTCCGCTGGTGTCTTTGAGATATTTTATAGCTCTTGCATCACATTACCTGGTGATCTGCCCATCAGCCCCACAATCCCCGCATTGTCTGCGAGCCCCGTGTTTGACAGCGAGCTCTATTAATGTGCTGTGCCGGGCCAAAAATGTGTCACTGCTGCGAGGGGGCGAGCGCAGAGCGCCTTTGATGTGTGAGTGACACGGCTCATGTGTCTGTGGGCTGGGAGAGCAGGGCTGCAGCAGCGGCGAGGGAAGGGGGGAGCCCGGGCCGGCAGCTGTGGGTGCAGCTCTGCCAGGGCAGGATCACTGCACTGCCCCCTTTTTAACACAGTTACGGCTTCGCGACCTCGGCCTCTCGACGCACTCGTGCTCCTCCTGACGGTGCCCGGGGAGGAAGGGGATGGATCTTGTTTATGCTGAGCAGAGCTCAGCTCAATTAAGTCGATGAAGCCAAATCAAGGGCAATTTCTGTTCGATGGAGCTGCGGGTTGGTCTCTCCGTAAAACCAGTGCAGGTTGTTTCTCTCGCTGACAGATGGCTCGAGGAAGGTAGGGGTGCCTTGTCATTTTCTCACACTTTGGCAACATTTCGTGTAGCTTCTCCTGTCAATGAAACCTCATTTGAATTGACCCGAATTGACAGATAACTATTGACTTGAGTAAGAGATGGATCCAGTCAATAAGCTCTCATGCCTCAGGGCATAAGCCAGTCACTAACTCAGGGAAGGTTAGAAGGAAATATCCCTGATGTGTTGATTATTCCATTAAATTGTCCACTAGGAGGATTTATGGACATTTGGTTGCTCACAAATACAACATACAGGACTGTAGGGACCATTAACCTGTTCTAGTCCAACAGTTCTGAGGTTCTGCAACTCTGAGCGTCTTTACAAGAATTGTGGAAGAAAAATTGTGTTTAAAAGCTTGGAAAGAAGAATTTTGCTGTTGAATCTTAATCAAAATACCAGAACCTGAGACGTTCTTTCCCTGTTTTCCCTGTAGCTGTCCCACTCAGAGCTTTTGGTGCCTGAATATGAAATCAGAGCTGATTTTTGTGCCTCATCCTCGTGCTTTGCACCCTGGAGCACCCGAGGTTCGGAGGAGCGAACTCCTTGGTTCCAACAGGGGGTGGATGCTGGAGCTGTGGTCCCACCCATGTGCTGTGTTTGCTCTCCAGGGGCATTTTGGGTGCTGTCTGAGTCCTGCCCTGGCCCTTCAGGCCTTGGGAATTCCAGTGCACAGGAAGGAAGCTCCAGCAGAGAGAGCAGGGGTCAGCTGAGAGGTTGCTACCAAAGTGATGCCAAAAACACCCCCAGGAGCTCAACTACGGAGTGCCCCCAGTGCGGGGAACGGCTTGGGCTGCCTGCAGAGCCCTGGGAAGGGAGCTCTGCGTGAACCCATGGAAGGAAAGGGCTCCAGGTGAACCCCTGGAAGGGAAGATCCACGTGAATCCATGGAAGGAGGGCTCAGGGTGAATCCATGGAAGGAGGGCTCAGGGTGAACCCCTGGAAGGGAAGATCCAGGTGAATCCATGGAGGGAGGGCTCAGGGTGAATCCATGGAAGGAGAGCTCCAGGTGAATCCCTGGAAGGAGGGCTCAGGGTGAATCCATGGAAGGAGGGCTCAGGGTGAATCCATGGAAGGAGGGCTCAGGGTGAATCCATGGAAGGAGGGCTCAGGGTGAATCCCTGGAAGGAGGGCTCAGGGTGAATCCATGGAAGGAGGGCTCAGGGTGAATCCCTGGAACTCTCCGGGAACCCCTCGGAGGGAAGTGACACCCGCCAGGCCATCGACAGCCCCTTCCGTGGACTTGGGGAAAAGCTGGGTCTGGGGACATTTTGTGCCCTCGGTGTGCGAGGTGTGGGGAGAACCCGCCCGGTTCCCCAGAGCCAGCCCTGGGGAAGAGCTCTGCCGGCAGGGCAGGCGGGGCTGGGCTGGTGCCGTGGGCCCGGAGCTGTCCCCGCTGTCCCTTTAAGCCACCGGCTGTCCCCGTGTTCCCAGCACGGGAGGCTGCCTGTCAGCAGGGAGCAGAAAACAGATTGTGACACAGGGCAGTGATTTTTTTTAACAATCCTATTATGAAAGACAGAGTGCTCCCATTTCCTTTGCAGCTTTTATCAAGACTTAAATTGCTGCCAAGGGAGAAGGGGGGGGGGGGGGGGGGGGGGGGGAACCCCA
>VZTE01004913.1:91694-143999 GCA_013397775.1 Eulacestoma nigropectus | reverse complement strand
TATCAAGACTTAAATTGCTGCCAAGGGAGAAAGGGGAGGGGGGGGGGGGGGGAGGGGAACCTCACTGCTTTTATTTTATTTTTAATTTTTTTAAGAAAGGATTTTGCTTAGTTACTAAATTCCTGCCTAAGTCTCCTCCAAGCAGAGATCCAACAGTATCCCTATTAAATTATATAGAGCGAGTCCAGTCCTTGGCTGTCAGCGGGACCCATCAGTCCTAATTTATCGCCCCAGGAAACACAGTACAATTATGGTAATAAATAATAATAGGATTCAGTACATGACAACATGAATGATGGAGCCTCTCAGAACTCATTTACATTGCTTTGTGTTGCAATCACCCTGCTTCTAATGTAATGCCAAGCAAATGAGCCTTTTTGAATATTGTGCAATCTATTGCAAGTCAACTGGCACAAAACTCACTCAATAAATCATGTTCAAACACATGCCTCTAATGACAGGTAAATCAACAATGAAGTAATTGCATTTAATGTATTGAAATACTGGACAAAAACAGTGACCTCAAAGTGACTTTTTGGAGAAGGTTTGATCTCGTTGCAGTGGCAGAGGGGTGGTTCCTGCCAGGCCCTCCTTGCTCGGACGCACACGAGAGCATCAGTGATCCCTCTCCCTGTCCCAGCCTGGCGGGAGCAGCCCCAGCAGGGCCGAGCCGGGCTCAGGGACAGCTCCAGGGATGGATTCCCTGGAGAGCAGTGCCAGGGGCTCTCTGTGACGCAGCAGAGGCAGGCCAGCCCTGCCAGCACAGAGCGGGGGTTCTGCCCTGTTGCTTCCAATTGACTCGGTTCACTTTCCCCAATTTCCGTGTTCCATTGATTTCGACAGAAGAGGGAAAAGGCGTCTTGGGCTCCAAAGCTGCTGTGGCACCTCCCCTCAGCCCCTCACGGGGTTTCTTGTTTGGCAGGGTGGGTTTTTGTTGGGTTTGGGGGTTCTTTTTTCCTAGGAGGCTGGAGAGGGTGGGAAGAAGTGGCCTTAGCAGAGCAGTCCCTCGGTTGTTGCTGCCCCATAAAAACATGATATGAGCAGAGGAAACTTTTAAGATTCTGTTTGAAGGCTGATGAAGAAACAACTTCGCAGATTTTGGCTCCGAGTTTATTCCCTTACCCTTCCCTTGCAAGGGAATTTGGCAAGTGTCAAAGGTCTCCTTGGATTCTTCAGGCAATGGAAAGGTTTTACATATCCCCAGGCTTGACTGTCTCCGCTGATAGCTCCCATATGATAGAAACTGATTAGCAAAATGTCTATAGAGCCAGGACAGAAGAACTATTAACTACGAAAAAAAGAAAACAACGAGAAATTCCTGTAATTTCAGAAAATTGTTACCAGTTGTACCTGCCACCCCGCTTGTTCCGTGGCAGTAGGAATGTCAGCATACAATCACTCCGTTTTCCTGGACACCAGGGCTCTGGGATCTCAGTTATAAACACTTCCATTGTCGAGCCCGTGGTGGCTGTGCAGGGCTTTGTTGTGTTTCCTCCTCGCTGTTGGGATGGATTTCTGTCATCCCTGAAAGCGTGGCAGGTATTTGGCAGCGCAGCTTCCTGCTGCCACAGCTCATTGCCCGGAGGTGAAACCCTTCACACCCCACAGACTAAACCCAGGCTCAGGGTGGAGGTGGTTGTTTAGTTTGGGTTTTCCTGGGAATCTCACATAAAGCTGTGCTCTGAACTTCTCTAAGTTTTTGTTGCTGTTTTTGAGGGCCGCCACTGAAAAAGCCAGAGCTTTTGGGATGTGGTGGCAGGAATCTCAGCCTGGATAAAGGCCGAGCCCGGGTGTGACCTCGGGGGTGACGGAGGAGCCAGAGCTGAGGGTTGGTTTGAGCCTGAGATTTGGCTGGGGTTTGGCAAACCCAGATTTCCTGGAAGCGAGCACGGCTGTGCCATTACACGGGTGACACACACGGGTGACACACACGGGTGACACACACGGGTGACACGCCTGTGACACGTCTGTGACACGCCTGTGACACGCCTGATCACACGTGTAACACACATGTGTAACACACACGTGTCCCACACACCCCAGCTGGGTCCCAGCGCGTGGCTCCCGCGGCGTTTCCTGGCAGGCACAGATTCCCTTTCCCCGCTCCCAATCCCATCCCAGTGGATCCCCAATCCCATCCTGGTGGATCCCGTTAGCAGCAGGAGCAGCCCCCGCTCCCCTCCCCGATCCCATCCCGATGGATCCCCGATCCCACCCCGGTGGATCCCCGATTCCATCTCGGTGGATCCCTGATCCCATCCCAGTGGATCCCCGATCCCACCCCGGTGGATCCCCGATTCCATCTCGGTGGATCCCTGATCCCATCCCAGTGGATCCCCGATCCCACCCCGGTGGATCCCGTTAGCAGCCCGAACAGCTCCCGCTCCCCTCCCGGTTCCCGGCCCCCGGGGCCCGCGGTCAGTGCTGGCCGTGAGGGCCCGGCCGGGCAGTGATTGATGGCCGGGGGTCACCGCGCTCCACCTTTCCCACTGCAGCGCTGGAGCACGCACGGCCCAGCTGGAAGGGAACGAGGGTCTGAATGTGAGGAGTAAAGGAACTGCAGGGGGCCCCAGCAGGACAAAAGGGAGGAAAGGCTGCCCTGGCAGGCGGCTGCAGCCACATTTGGGGTTCTGGTCCCTGTTCCTCCTGTCCCCGCAGCGAATTCAGGGGAGCTGCCGCATTCACTGCTCTGGAGATAGGGGAGGGGGCAGCTTGGAAGGATTTGGGGAATCTGGGATAGTGGCGGAGGATTTGGAACGGTGAATGCTCCTTTTCCTTGGCTGTCCCTCTGCCATCCGTCTGTCCAGGGACATTGTGCCGCTGCAGACTGAGAGGAAGGCCAGGGTTTATGAAACGCTGGGAAACGGAATAAAATGGATGTTCTTGGGGTCCCTGCAGTGACCACACGTGCACCAGGGTGCTGCAAACAGGGCCTGGACTCAGGTCCTTTCTCACACCACGTGCGTGTCTGGTTCCCCTCCAGGGCCGCGTCCGTGCCCAGAAGTTTTGTCTTTCCTGAAAAAGTCTCGAAGGCTCTCTCAGTGCAGTAAATCACTGTGAGAACAGAGGTTCGCTTTCGGGCTGGTTTAAGGTGAATTAAGAGATTAAGAGCAGCGCCACAGCCTTTGTGCTGGGTTACTCAGTCAGTTAAAGATTATCCATTGACATGTCAGATGCATCATCACCTCGCTGTGATTCAGCAGTTGCTCTTCACAGGCACAAACGTGGATGAACGTGCTGGAACTCGACCGTTTCTCATTGAGCTCTAATACAACTTCACCTTTGCTGGCTCTAATGACGCTCAGTGGCTCTGGTGACTCACAGCGAGGGTGTCACTGCGTCTGAGTCTTTGCAAGAAATGCGAAATGTTGTTGTTGCCCTACTTTGCAGAATGAGGAGATTCAGTGAAAATGGGAGAAATCAGTCCAATAGCACTCAAGAAACTGGCAATAAAGAAGGCATGTCAGTCACTTGTAGGAACAGAGGGAGATTTTGGATTTAATTCACCTCAAATTTCAGTTGATTCTGCACAAGTGAGTAGTGATTTTTGATTCACTGCAGATGAGAAAAAATGCTGATTTTGCTGGCTGAGTCAGCTCTGAGAATCTGATTTGGGTATGGCAAGGTCTATTCTTTTGTTATTGTAACAAAATAAATAACAAGAAGACGTTCATCAGAAGGAAAGGTGAGATCTTGCCCTGAACTGAACCGACCTCTCTCTTCTGTGAGTGTGTGATTTCACACCGTGAGAGGCTCCTGCGTGTGAAGCCAGCTGGGTTTGAGATGGCACGAGGGAGGAAAGGAGAACGAGCTGATGCAGTGAGAGTTTCCAGGACCTTCTGGAGCAGCGATGCAAAGTCTGCTCCTGTGAATCACTGGTTCACACTCAGCCTTCCCCCAGGGCCCTCCCCAGGCTCACACTGCTGTGTCCGTCAGTCCTCAGCGACTCAACGCTGTGCTTTGCTCTGCTTCCCTCCAGAGCGGGTTCTGCAGCCCAGCAGAGCTCACCAGAGGAAAGATTTCCTGGTAATCAGCCTGAATTCTCCTTTGCTGGCTTTCATCACGTTGCTAATTAGCTCCAACCCACTGGCCCGTTGCTCCTCGGTGAAATGGCCTTACAAACCCACTTCCAGCACCTCCCAAGGGTCTCATTTCCTCACCAGTTACCCCTCCCGGTCTCTCATCACTCCCCGTTTCTCTGGACGAGCCATGCCTGAGCGTTTTTGGTGTTATCCAGCCCTGCTTCCCAAAGCCAGCGCCCTCGGAGCAGGGAGGTCACTCAAAGAATTTGCTGGAGCTTCAAAGATCTCGGGTCAAGATCCAGCAAACTCCATACCCGGGGAAATTGGGTTGCTAGGATCCCAAGATTGTTTATTATGCTCTCAACTTTAATTAGCTGTAAGTAACATCATGTCAGTGTTCTGCCACAAATGCTAAAGCTGTCAAGGCAATTTTACCGAGTCTGGCAGCTTAAATCAGAAACAAGAAAGTCAACATGTCAATAATGGATCCAGACATGATGGATATATTAAAGGGGAAACCTAAAAGTTCTGGACTTCATTATGCTGCCTTCAGCTCTGACAACGTGTGCCAGAGAAATCTGCACCTCGTTGGAAAAGCCCCTTGGAGATGCTGTTCCCAATTAGGGGGCACCTCTGCACACCTCCAGGCAGTGGGTTTGGGCTGCATGTACCTCACAATGTGAATCAGGGAAAGGGCAGGGGTGGCAAGAGCCTGCTCGGGTTCAATTTCTACAAATCGATCTGGGGAGGGAGGCAGGGCGTGCTGAGGCTGATTTTTCCCATGGATGTTGCACCTTTTTGAAAGCTTCCTTAGAAAGGGATGGGCACTTTGGCCACTGGAGGTGTCTGTATTTGCCTGTAGAAGTTTTTGGGCGTGAGCCTGAGCAGGGAGTGACGAGGAGACGATGGACCTGTGGCTGCAGGGGATGTGTGTGGGAGAGGGAAAGTGCAGGAACCAACTTCCTTTCTATTTCATCAGTTAATGGTTGTTTATTTTCTGACATGTCCCATTCTAAGTGTATTTTGGCTTGTGTGTTATACACATGTCTATGAAAATTAAGCAGATTTGCCACGGTCTGACAATGTTAATACTGCTCTGAAAATGCAAGCAGATGTTTTAGGAGCTCTCAGGTCGTGGGATCACCACAGCTGCGTGTCCGTGTCAGGGGCTCTCCAGTACCTGGTGGGGAAGTGTCTATCTGTCCCGAGGTGGGGCTGGCAGCAGGGAATGGCTTATTTTACACCAAACAATGGCTGACTCAGTGTTTGTTTTTAAAATCTGGAGGTGGGATAGCTCTGCAGAGCAAAAGGACTAAAGAAATCCAAAGCTTTCAGTGAAGCTGAACCGGCCTCTTGCTTCAGCAAATTCCGTGTGCACCTGCCAAGTGCGGAGCTGCTGGAGCCCCCATCTGCTGGGATAGTGACTGCAGCTCCCCCTCAGGCACGGGCACAGAGCTCTGGGGCAGCCAGGGCCGTGTGCCCACTGCCCCCTCGGGCAGGGCGACCCGTGACAGGCCCCGGCTGGGGCAGCAGCAGGAGGGACAGTTTTGGTGACAGCGATGCTGCTCCTGTGCTGCCACGGGCACCCACTGGGGCTTTGCACTCTCTGCTCACCCTTCCAGTGCTGGGCGGGCTGGGGGGGCTCTCAGGGGGACACGGCCTCACCTTTTGGGGGATCTACGACCATTTGGGCTCGGAGTTTCAGTGCTGGGGTGTCCCTGGCTCCTCGCTGTACCCGTGTGCTGCAGGGCTGGTGCTGCTGTGTGACCCCTGTGGCTGCTGCCCCGCCAGACCCTTCCTCCTGCTGCCTCTCAGAGCCTGCCCAGAGCCTTTCCAAGGGCTGCTCCTGAAGTTTAGCAGCATTCTAAGCCCAGCACGGAATCAAATATTTGGCCCCTTTGCTCAAGCTTTGTTTCTCTTCCACATTCGGCTCTCCCAGATGTTTTTGGTCATTTCCAGGTTGTAATTAATAACAATAAATCAGCAGAGTCTGTCAGGGCTGGCTGTTTCCTGCCACCACTTGGATTAGAGGGCTCCGTGTTTTCCCAGATTTTCCAGCTGTTGGTCAAGGGAAGCTGTCATGTGGGGACTGCTGGTCAATAATAAACCCCAGCACATTCCTCCCTGGGAAAGTAACATCTTCACATCTGCTTTTGGGTGGAAACATCTGTCCTGTCCAAGGCCTGTCTGTGCTGAGAAGAGACAGGCATTGTGGGAGAGCACTCCAGCTGGGCGGGGGGGCTGGCTCCCCTCTCCCCCTCCCGAAATCTCTCTGACATTGACGTGCACCATGCAGCCAGCACCGTCCCAGCCTTTGCCAGGCATTTGTCTCTTGCACAGAGCTGTGCGAGCAACCCGGGGGAAATCGTGAAAGATGCAATTAAAAAAAAAAAAAAAAAAAAAGAGAGAGAGAAGAAAAGAAGGCTGCTGCTTCTTAAGGATGCAAATATTTGAGCAAGGTGTTGCCAACAGTGTGAGCGTGCAGGAGGGAAGCAGCCGGAGCTCGGGGAGGCTCAGCCTCTAAGCAGGGGTAATAATGAGCCAGTCCTGTTGTGAGTTTCTGTTCACAGAGCTGCAGATCTGCAGGGAAGGCAGAGCAGCGTCAGGAGGTAACCCCAGCTCAGTGAAGGAACGACTCTCAGACGGTTCCTGAGCTGGATTTGCACGTTAGGGGGACTCAGCAAATATTCTGCTTTATTTTAGTGGAGAAGCCAAGGCCTCTCTCCCTGCAGCACCCCCAGGTTGTGAGCAAGGGACGGAGCCCGCGTGTCCTTGTCTCAGCTGTGCCACATCCAGGCTGGTGGAGGAGCCGAACCGCTGCTGAGCCAAACGCTGTCCCTGGCTGCTGCTCCTGCCCCTCTGACCCTGCTGGCCTGGGAAGGCGGCCAGTGGGGAAAAGAAGCAACCCTTCCCACGAGCTGCGAGGCCCAGGAAGGCTCCTGCAGCTGGGCGGGGATTTGGGGCTGCAGCAGCACTTCCCCGCTGCTCTCTGCGCTCAGGCAGCATCGGCGAAGCCACGCTCCCCCGCTGGATGGGTGGGTTCACCCATGCCAGGGGGATTCGTCTCCCTGCAGCCGCCCTGGATCCGGGCAGAGCATCCCTGGCCCCGGCGCTCCGCAGCCGAGCGCTGGCCCCCGCGAGCTGCTGGTGGCATCTCTGGCAGGAGCAGAAAGTGCTTGCCTCATCACGGGAGCAGCTGGAGACGGAGAGGCTTTCAAAGGCGTGTGACTGACCTCTACCTCGGCTGCCGGGGGCCGGGGATTGCCGACTCAGTGGAATTTTTTTCTTCTTCTCTCCGTGTCTCTCTCTGCCTCCCTTTCCTTTCCGCAGTGTCCTGACCTTGTGAGGCCTTGGTCTCCCCCCTATCCATCTCCCACCGTTCAGTCTCTCCTGTGAACTCATGCTGGGAGATTAATTGCCACTATCGCCCCTAATCCATCACACTTCCCAAAGATTGTTTTGACATCTAGTTAATTTTTGGCTGATGATTTATCAAATTCTTATTACCGTGCTCTGAAGGGGCTCATTTATTGTGTTGATTCATGGTAATGATAAAGGGGAACCTTTTTGAATTTTAACTACATTCCCTCATGTTCTTCCCAGCACAGCTAAAGAGGAAAAAGGGAAAAATATAGCTGGGGACTCTTAATTCAGAAAGTAAAAGGGGAGGGGGGAAAAAAAACCCCTCTATCCTCCATTATTTGTTTGAGAGCCAAAAGTCCTAAAAGAGGTTAATATATATTAAGACATATTTTTAGAGTTCTGCTCTGGACTGTGTTTCAAGAGCATCCCCCCAAGGCTCTTTAAAACATTTATTGCCCTGTAATATTACCTAAATGTCTACTACCATTTTATTCAAATAGAAGTTAATGCTAAATGATGTCAGTCATGTACCAGTGGAAATGTAAAACATGTCTCTCTGCCAGTCCATATGGCAATTCCAGCTTTTAAAAGTACACAGAGAATTTTCTGCAACCCTTTATGTCATTCCCCCATCTTTGTTCCCACCTATTTTTAATTTGCTGCGCAGTTTTTAATAAGCCCAGATGGTAAAAGAAACACAGTAAATGGCCATTCTCTCTTCTCCTTCCCAGGCAGCTCGGGGAGTTGGAGCCCTTACATGGAGGGGAAGGAACGTAGCAAGGGGTGAACTGGGATTCGTACGTGGTTTGGGGAAGGAGCAGGAGCCACACGTGGATTTGTACCTGGTTTGGGGAAGGAGAAGGGGGTCTGTGTGCATTTGTACCTGGTTTGGGGAAGGAGCAGGAGCCACACGTGGATTTGTACCTGGTTTGGGGAAGGAGCAGGGGGTCTGTGTGGGTTTGTACCTGGTTTGGGGAAGGAGCAGGAGCCACACGTGGATTTGTACCTGGTTTGGGGAAGGAGCAGGAGCCACACATGGATTTGTACCTGGTTTGGGGAAGGAGCAGGGGGTACACATGGATTTGTACCTGGCTTGGGGAAGGAGCAGGAGCCACACGTGGATTTGTACCTGGTTTGGAGAAGGGAGATGCCCAGCTGTTGTAGTGGGTGGTGAGAAGCTTTCCAGGAGCTGCAGAGGTCCTGGCAGGACTTTGTCTGCTGCTATGGGGTTCCTGCAGTTTAGGGCTGAGGACAGACACAGGTAGAGCCCCTTGAGACACTCCCAAGGCCCCAAACCCGCCGTTCCCTTCCTTATCCTGTGACAAGGGATCAGGCCTGCCACAAGATGGGATATGGTGCTCATTTGGGGCCAATCCCATATGGTGCTCACTTGGGGCCAGTCCCACGGGATATGGTGCTCACTTGGGGCCAGTTCCATGGGATATGGTGCTCACTTGGAGCCAATCCCATATGGTGCTCACTTGGGGCAGTCCCATGGGATATGGTGCTCACTTGGGGCCAATCCCATATGGTGCTCATTTGGGGCAGTCCCATGGGATATGGTGCTCACTTGGGGCCAGTTCCACAAGCTCCAGCAGCCCCAGCAAGGCTGATACCTGCACCCCAGGGCCCTTCTGGTACTCTCAGTAGCACCTGCATAAACCAGGAGTAACCCTGTACACCCAGGAGCAGAATCAGCCCCACAGCCAGCAGCGCAGCGGTGCAGCGAGCCCGAGGCAGGCGCTCACGGGAGATTGCTCATTTACATCACGCCCTGTCCTTATCTTCTATTTTTCTTCTTCTCTCTTCTTCTCCTCCCCTCTCGCCCCCCTTCCCTCCCCCTCGCCCTCCGCGCCTCTCGTTTCCCTGCCTCGCCGTGAGGTCACCGCGAGCGAGTGAAGGACGCGGGGAGCGGGGAGGTCACGCATTAGTGGGGCTGTGCCCGCGCGGCTCCGCGCGCCCGCGGCTCATCCATCACGGCCTCCACCACTCCATTAGGCCCCGCATGAAATATGCCCCGCTCTGGCTGCTGGGGCCATACATCTCCCGTCTAGACACCTTCCTGTTGTGTGAAGATCAATGCCACACGGTCATGCATCATGTGTCAGCCAGTAGCCCTCACTCTAATAATCGTGTCTATTCTCTAGTCTGCACTATAAATTATGGGCACTGGCAAAGTACTATATTATTCAGCAACCTTGGGCACTAATGGATTATTGGTTTAATGGCTGATAATGTGAGCTCCTTTTTTGGCTGGATCCTACCTTTATTTATTTATCTTTTTTCATGATTATTATTCTGAGTGATGACTGATTTGGATTCTTATCCAGAGGCTTTCACCCTTGCAAAGCAATTATAATAATAAAGCCCTTTGACCGTGGGCCTGCTGTCCTGGCTCTCGCTTAATAGAGAGGCTTCTGCTGAAACGAAGTCAAATATCCATCCCTCCCTCCCAGCTCTCCCTCCCTGGCTTGTTTCAGCTCCTGAGCCCCCGTCCTGGGATGGGGCCTCAAGCAGGAGACTCGAAGTGAGGATCCTGGGATGTGAGCCCAGGCTGGGTGCTCAGGGCAGTCCCAACCCTCCCTGTGCCCCACCAGCTCCTCGTGGTCGCAGCCACAAACTGAGGCGGCTTTTCCCAGTTCTCCCAGTAGCATCTTGTGCTGCTCCTGACCGTACCCTGCATCTCTGGGATGGCAGAGGGGGACGAAGCCCACAAGGAGGAGGCAGATGGAGGGAGGTGGTGAAGCCAGAGGGCCGGCAGTGGGACACGAGCAGTCGCACGGGCGGCATTAATTGCCTGTAAGGAGTGTAACGGTGCCGCGTTGCTGAGCCGCGGCTCCCGCACGCGTCAGCTGCTAATTTGTTGCTGTTTGTTTGTACATGACAGTAATGTGTTTACCTCATTAGGGGATGTCAAAGTTCCCCAAATCCGTAGCTGGGAGATGGCGGATTCCCTGCGCTGACACGCGGAGGAGGCGGGAGGCAGGAGCGGGGTTTGGCGGCGGGGCCGGAGGATGCGGAGCGAGGGAGGCGTGAACCCTCGGAGCAGCACAGACAGCACACCCTGCCCTCGCTGCTGCTGCTCCCAAATCCAGAGCCCATGGATCAAACCGCGGCAGTTAAACACCCTTGGATACCACAGCGAGGACCGTGATGTAAAACCCGTGAAAGCTCTTAAAGCAAGGACATGAGGAAGAATGGGCATATAAAGAGAGGGGATTAGGGAGCAGCCGCGATCCATCACCGTCGGCTGCTCGAGCCGCAGCCAGGCCCTCGTGCAGCTCCTCATTGAGCGGTGTCTTCCCATTAATTATGATTAAACTACCCTACAGATAGTTGTTCCTTCATTTGTAAAATGCTCCTGTTTTCCACCCAGTTCTAATCTTGGCTGTAATTATCCTGAGGGTGGAGGAGTCACTCCAAGAGCCTTTTCTCCTCTCCCTGATGCGTTTGAGTCTAACCAGGATTTGTAGCTCTGTCCTGGAGCTCCTGCCCAGAAAGGAGGTTCTGGGGGGCTTGGCCACGTCCAGCACCCTTGCTGGGGTGGGGGTGGTGTGGACACCATCTGAGGCCCTGGATCTTGGTGGCCTCGGCCTTTCCCTGCCCCATGGCATTCATACCTGGCTAATTTATGGGATCACTCTGAGAATTAATTAGTTAAATTTGTGCAGATTATTCTGAAACTTATTATTATACTAGAGGCTGCTGCTGCCTATGTTTTCTGCCAACGCATCACATTTCCCACTTTCCATGTGAATGAATTCCTAGGATACTGTCCAAACTGACAAGAGGAGCAGGAAATGCCTCCTGCGAGGGCCGGAGGAAGGTGTTAGAAAATTAAAGGAGCAATTCGAGAGCTGCAGCTTTTCTTTCACTGTAAGAGAAAGCAATCCCCGTGTCCCACTCCCACATCCTCTGCTCTCCAGGATAAGCCAGGCCGTGTTTTCTCAGCCCCTGACGTGCTGGGAAAGCCCAGGGTGGCTGGCAGTGCCAGTGGCTGTGCCCCTGGAGTAGGCTGGAGGGAGGGACAGGAGCCTGAGGGATGGGGGCAGGAGAAGGGTCTGCCTGAGCTGGGCCGGGGTCACCTGAAGCACATGCTGGGAATCCCTCAGCAGCTGGTATCTCCCACAGACAGAAGGAATATCTCAGGGAAGATCTCAGCAATCAGCTTGACGGGGGCAGCTGGTTCCACTTCCTTTGAGACACAACTCCAGGACTGTTTGACTCTGCTGATCAGATAGGAGCTGCATTACAAGGCAATATTGTGGTTTCCCTTAATGTCCTGCCAAACTGCATTTATCTTCTCATTGCTTCCCCACCCTCCCTGAGAAAGCCTGCTCAGGTCACAGCATGGAGAGAAAGCCTTCCCTGGGAGGAGGAGGATGGAGCCCTGGTGCAGAATCTGGGCCGATAAGCATGTTTTATATTAGTCAGAAATGAGGCCCAAGAACTTAATTAGATGTGCTCTGACTGCTTCAGTGTACAGAGGTCTCGACCTACAAGTGAGAACACTTAGAAGGCTGAAGCAGTGGTTGTAAAATCCTGGAAGGCTTGTGACTGCTACTTCCAAAAACATCAAAACTGTGGCTAAGAAGAGGCAGTGCTGTGAGTAGGTAAATCCAAGGAGCAGGCCAGTGTGATGGAGCTGGCTGAGGGCTGACTTTGAGGGTTGGAACAGCCCTTCAATTCCAGCTCTGCTGACAGAGGGGGCTCCAGGAGCTCCGGACTGGGAAGGGGGAGTAGCTGGGTAGCGCAACACAGCAGAAGACTCCTGGGCTCAGCCCGGGTGGTGAAACGTGGCAGGAGGGCTTCCATCAGCTCGTGGGCTGGAGGAAGGATTGTGCCCCAGACTTGGGAAAGGCTCTGCAGGGAACAGCCCTGTGCAGGAAGAAGACGTGGTGGGAAGAGCTGAGCCTGCCTCACTCTCTTCAAACCAGCGAGGAATTGCAGCAATTTGTCCACGATCCTGGGCAGGGCTGCTCCAGTCACCCCCAATCAGCTCAGGAACAAACAGCAGCAGACCCCCAGAGCCCGAGCAGCACCAGCCAAAGCCATCGCCTGGCAGTGCCAAGTGCCATCAAGCATATGGCCAGCGAGGGCACTTTGTCATTTCTGCCTCGCAGGACCGGAACCCTGAGCTGGCAGCTTCCATCTGCAGCCCAGTCCACGGAGAGAGGCTTTCCTCACGCAACCGCTGCGGGCACCGCGGGGAAAGGGACCCGTTTTCCCTAAAAATTGGTAAAAGCAGCTGGGCTGGGGTTTGATGGGAGCACTGAGCTGCAGCAGGTTTAGGATGCACTGGCAGCCACAAAGCTGTGGGCTCAGCTCTGAGGGGTGGCACACAGCCGGGAGCTGGGTTTCATTACACAGAAAATCAGGTACAGCACTCGCACACCCGGGGCGTGGAGGCACAGGCACACTCAGAGTCATTACTGCCACCTTTATACAGAGAACGCCCACCAATCACCCTTGTCAGGCTGTTTGGGAGCTGGCAAGGGTTACTTTGGGGGTACACAGCATCCCAGTACAGGTGTGTGTGGAGAGGGGAGGGGAAAAAGCTGGAAAAGGAAATGTATTGACATCCCCCAGGTCTCTTTTCTCTGCTGCTCCAGAGAGCTCCTGAAATTGCTTCTTTGCATGGTGATGGAGGGCGTGCAAGGCTTGGTGCGATCCTCCCTCCATCTTCCCAAGGCCACAGTCAGAGAAAGAAAGAAAAGGCAGGGGCAACCCCAAAATTCCCAATCGTATTTTTCCACTCCCTTGATCCCAAGCCGAGGCCCTGCACCTGCAGAAATCCTCAGCTATCACATTTCTCCTGCTCCGGATGATAACGAAGATAATTGTTTCATCCACTTTGTCAAGCTGAAATGAAAAGAGGGCAAAGCAAAATGATGCCATCATAAATCATCAGGCTGAGACAGCAAAAAAAGGACAAGATAGTGACTTCATTAAGGGTTATGTATTGTGTCATTAAGTTGGCAGGGGTCACCTTTCATGTCACGCAGCAGCCCCATGATGCATTGCTGGCTCCTCTTTCCAATAAAATTAAACGTAGATGTAAAACTGATTAGGCCGTGTTTGCCTGAGCCCAAGGCAGGGAACTGCGCCGGGAATAATTGATACAAGATCGTGGCTGATTTGTAATGGCAGCAATTTCTCTTCCTGGTCATTTCTCTGCTGACCTTGCCCATTAAAATAAGCCCAGCTGCCTTGAAAAGAGAGAGGCTCGTCCCCCCCTTCCTCCGCCTGCCCGAGCCACTTGCCTGGAATTCATTTCCTTCCTCGCTTTCCTTGGGATTTCTCACTCCCATCGCTGCCGGCCACAGGGGCAGGGACAGCCCCTCCTGTCTGCTGGTGTCACTGGTGACACCCTGCCCGTGTGCCGGTGACATCCCCGCTCCTGCTCTGCCCTCCTGACTGGTGGTGGATGGATCGTTACCTGTCCCAAAGCCTCTGCTCCCTTCCCCGTGCCCTGTGCAGGGCAGGGGGTGCTCTCCTGGGTCACAGGTCCCTCAGGGGTAGGTGGTGTTCTGTGGAAGGACCTGTTGGGGCCATCAGAACCTCCCCAAGACAGGGCAGTGCTGGAGGCCCGGACTGTGGCTGTCCTGTGTCTCCTTCCAGTGGAAGTGTCCCTGCCCATGGCAGGGGGTGGAACTGGATGATCTCGAACCAAAACCATTCCAGGATCCTCTGGTTCCCGGCAGCTCCAAAGCACAGCTCAGTGGTGGCCCTGCTGTGCTGCCCACCCCGCTCCAGGAGGGCTGCACAGCTCTGGAACGGGGCTGGAAGATGGAGAGAGGGGAGGGAGGTGGGAGCTGCGTAAATCCCTGCTGGAGGTTCCCACGAAGCACTGACCCCTGAGACTGGGGCACTCCAGACACCCTCATGCTGTGGAGCAGGAGCTCAAAACCGTGTCCAGAGCTGGCTCCATCCTCTTGGGTCCACGGCTGCCCTTTACCTCCCCTTCCCTTCTGCAGCATCTCCCCAACAGCCCGGGGCCACCTGCTCTGGTTCCACTGGGGTCTCTCTGGTGCAGCGTTTGTTGCTGTGCCCGAGGAGCCTCGGCAGATTCACCTCCCAGGTGAGGCTGGAGAACGTGAGCTCAGGCCAGGCATCAAAGTGGAGGTGGCCACAGGGGTTTTAACCTGTGCTTGCACTTCCCTGGGGGAGCTGGAAGGAGGAAAAATGCGACACTCACCCAAAACCCAGCGCCAGGTCTCGAGGAGTGCTCGATGTGGGTGGCTTTCAGAGGGATTCTTTATCCACTTAGAGCTAAATATGTGTTTACATGGTCTGATGGAGTGGAACTCTCACTTGTATCAACCGTGCATCGTTCTTGATGCCTTCTGGCCAAGATTTCCTTAAGTGGCCACTGGGTTTGGGACACTGCGCAAGAGAGGCCCTGACAGGGCCCAAGTTTCTGAGCACAGTCACTGAGCTGCTGGGAAACTGAGTGGCTGCCAAGGTACCCCAGGGTGGATGGTTCAGAGAGTGGATTCCTCTCTCTGGTCACAAAGATCTCCTGGAAATGCCAGCCCTGCTCTGGGATAAATCCTCAGCTGGGGGATGCTGTGGGTGCTCCCAGGGAGGGACCCCGGGTGGGACCGGGTGAGGACCTGACCCGAAAGAGCTGAGCCCCCTCAAACACCCCTGAGCTGAGCCCCGGCAGGGTTTGAGCTCCCCCTGCTCGTTTCCCTCGCCCTCAGATGGGGCAGGGAACCTCGGAGCTGCCTGGGATCGATGGAGCCGAGCGCGGCCATAACGGCACTGCCAGGGAGCAGAGTAAATAACCCACGCTGGAGCCCTCTGCGAGGGAAAGCCATTAGAGAGACAGAACCAGGAAAACAAACACAATTCCATGTGTCAATCCCAGATATATGGGCTAAAAATACATATAGGGAGAGAGCGAGTGTGTGCTGGAGAGAGAATGCAAAAGCTTTATAGATGGGGAAGCAAAACCCACTCATTTCCCACACAATAACAAACCTGGGGGGGGAACAAAGGAGCTGGGACCTCGTGCCATAAACAACCAGGGAATTACAAACCTTTCTGGGGCGCAGATGGCTGCTGCTTGGGCTTTATTTTTCTTTTCTATACATTTGACAGCTAAATTCAGTCATTTGTGAACAACGTGGCCATAAAAATGAGTAATAATGATTGGAGGTATCTTACTTTTGGTTTAATGGGCTCTGGAGTGATGCTGAGGAGCTGCTCCCACCTTTGGGGGGCACAGGGGGTTCGACGCCGGGCCGGGCCCAGGGTGGCTGCTCACAAGGCTCCCGCAGCAGAATCGCACCAGCTGTGGATGGGGCAATGCAGTTCTGGCTCCAAACTCCAAATTAATGCTGTCCTCAGCTGCACTGCCTCAGACTGGATTGCAAAACCCTGTTGCTGACACAGCTCGGAGGCCAGAGGGGTGGGCTCACACAGATTTCATCAGCTTCTCAACTTTTCCCTCATTAATTATTTCAGTTCTGTCGAACTTGAGCAGAGGGTTTTTTGCAGCAGCCAGAGAGAGTTAGGGCCTCCTTGCCAGCCTTAATTGCTTGTGTAAAACTCTTACTGAGAGACTTTCAGAGGGGTAAAAATGCATCTTCCAGGAACTGGGAGGGGCTCCAGGCTCCTCTGCAAGAGTTTCAGTCTGTTCTCAGCCACAGACTCGCTATAAAACCTGGGGGAATCCAAAAAATCCCCTTTACCTTCCCAGAGAAGATACTTTGCCTACATAAAGTGCTCTGAGATCCTCAGATTAAGGAAATTCAAGGTGATATTGTTGATTTTCAGAGGTTTTACACACTGAGCACGGTGTGAGCATCTCGCTATTGCCACGGGTACCAACTCCGGGAGTGGAGCAGCTGAGTGGCAACAGCAACATGGGATCTAAATATAGAGAACATCCAACAGAACCACAAACTCCGTCCTCAGCGCTGTAATTTTAATGAGATTATGTTTAATCCTTCTGTTGACTCTTCTGCCAGGGCAGCACAAAAGAACGGGGTTTGTCTGCATCCACCTCCCACAGAGCTGAGAGGTTTGGCCCCACTTTTAGGAGTCTCCCCAAAACCACCTGGCCCGGGATGGCTCTGGCTGGAGCAAAGGGCATCCAAGGGACAACTCTGCCTGGTGCTGAAGGATTTGTTGGCTTGGAGCTTGTTTAGGGACACATCCTAAAACACGCAGGCCAGAGCTGCACGTCAGCTGTGAGTGACAGGATATTAGACAATACTGAGAGTTAATCTGGCTCTGGCAGGGAGATTTGCCAGGCTGGAGGGCTGAGAAAAGCACCACGAGCAGGAGATTCAGCTGCTTTGCTGAGGATGGAAATTAATTGTTTGGTAAAAAGGCAGGGGGGAAAAAACCTCAGCCATAATATCTCGAGTCCTGTTTTGAGGGCTTGAACTGCTCCCGGCTCAGTTCAGTCATTCTGGGGTGGAAACTGTCCTAAAACTCCACACTGAGGCACACTTTGAGCGAAGCCTTTGCTTCATTCTCGTGCTGAGCCCCAGGGAGGACCTGTCCCCTCCCTCCAGGTACTCCAAAGCACTGAGCATCAATCCCTGGGTGTTCCCAGGGCTCAGAGCTGGGCCCCCAGCCCAGAGCCCTTCCCCTGCCCTCAGGAGCTGTGCCAGGGCTGGGCACAGAGCCCCCGGTGTGGGCTGGGCAGGCACAGCAGAGTTACCCACGCACACCTCTGAGCTCCCAGCGAACAGAAAAGGCATCTCCGGAGATGGGAACAAGCCCGGAGGGAGCAGAGAGGCAGCAAGGACAGCGCTGCCAGCTCCGGAGCTCCCACTGCCTCCCCTTCGGTGCCAGCGGAGCCAGGGGACAGCAGGGAAGGAATGGGGATTTATCAAGCAGATCGAATGTTAAGGTAACATTTTGTGCCACGCTACATTCCACAGGCTGCCGAGGACAAGGGATTGTCCAAGAGGGAGCCAGGGATGGCTCTGATGAGCTCAATTAGTGCCTTTGTCCACGGGCCAGGGATCCGTGGCTCGGGAGGGGTGGCTGCAGCTTTCCTACCGCCCTTCCCTGGACAGGGACAGGGAAGACAAAGCTCTCGGGGCTGGGCTGTGCCCTCAGCTCGCCAGGAACTGGCTGCCAACAGCTCTTAAAAACGTGCAGGAGTTTCATTTGAGAGGTGCCAGGCAGCGCCAGGCAGCACCAGGCAGCACCAGGCAGCAGCTTATCAGCAGCTTATCAGCAGCAGGAGGGGCAGGTTCAGGATCCCTGCTCCCCATGGCACAAGGAGATATCCCCACAGAGCTCCACTGGGTGCCACAACTCCTCCGTTTGCTGCTCCCCCGGCCGTGCCACAGTCAGGACGGTGAGCTCTGATCCCGGAGTGATTTTTCTTAATGTCTTTATATAGATGAGTTAACTCGAAACCTTTCCAACATAAGCATGTTTTTCTGTTCCTTCATCCTGACCTTGGCATTTTCTTTCTCCACTCCAAGTTCTCTGCTGTCCTCTGGCCAGCTTTGCCTCTCATTTGTCAATGTTATTATTGAATTTTCAAATGCCAGTAGTGCACATAAATCAATGGCTGGCTTCTCCCCAGTGGCATATCCCTGCCACGTGTGGTCATTCATTTTTTTTAATAAGTCCTCCTCTCCTTTCACCCATTTATAAAAATGCATCTTGTTCTGCTGCCGCCGTCCATCATCCGGGGAGTCCAGCTATTTGTTGCCCCTGAGTGCTTATTCATCAACGTTTTCAAAAGCAAAATCACTCTTCGCCTCCTGCTCTTATTGTGCCATCAATCTCGACTGGGGATCAATAAACCTGGCTTTGGCAATCCTTCCCCCACCGCTCTGGCTGCCTCTCCCAAAGTCTGGCCTTCGGATTTGCATTTTTAACTGCTCCTAGGAGGGGAGGGTGGCAGTGGGAGGAGCAGGGTGGGAGGGAGCTTCCCCTGCTCCCAGGGTGGCATCACCGGCCCAGTGTCACCATCGCACCTGAGAGCTCCACACTCGCCTTTGTCCCTCGGCTTTGGCCCCAGAGCTGGACATGGGGACAGGAGAACCCCGACCACAGTGCTGGTGCAAACAGGAGCCCCGGGGACCAGAAATGGGTGAACATTTTTCTCCCAAGCCTCGTTTGAGTGAGAAACAGCTTTTCCCCAAGAACTGAAATTTCTGTTGAAAAGTGGTTGTTGTTTTTCAAGAACAACAAACAAACCAAAAACCTCTTTCTAAAAAACTTTCCTCTTTCAAATACACACTTAAAAGGCTGACATTTATTTTTGAAACTGTCTCCAAGAAAGCAGACTATTTTATTTTTTGACCAGAAATGTTTTCCAAAGCTGAATATTTTCACGACTTTTGAAAAAGCTAAATGTTGCAGTTATCAGTTTTATCTTTTTGTCGAAATTCTAAAAAAGAAAAACCCTCTCTGGAGCTGAAAAGACTTTCAGCAACATTGATCATCTCCTAAAATTTTCCAAGCTAATCCGTGCGAGCAATGGGACTTTCTGACTTGGGGGATTGTCAGGCCCCAGGTGGAGCCTGCAGGGGCTCAGGCACCACGGAGGGCTTGGGGTTCATCATCTCCAGGGTCCTTCCTCGGCCTCTCTCCAGCCCGTCCATGTGAGGGGGAGCCCAGAGCAGGACACAGCCCTGAGGGAAGGGTCCCCTCTGCCCCGCCTGGCACAGCCCAGGTGCCCAGGACACGCCGCTGGCTCGGCTCGGTGCCCACCAGGACCCCCAAACCCTGCCCCCAGTATATTCCAGTTCAGGGGTTTCTCCTCCCTGGGAGCAGGACTTTGCTCCCCCATCCCATTCCTTTCCATTAACCCTTCCCTGAAGGGCTGGGGCGGCTCCTGCCCCAAAGTTCTCCAGCCTGGGAGGGAAGCAGCAGATGGAATTGTGTGCCAAGGCAATAAATTCAGGCCACAATCAGTAACATTTTGTGGTTTGACACTTAATTGATTAACTAATTTGAGGCAACAAGATTTAGTGTAGCTGCAGATTAGTGTCGAAGGGATAATTAGGGCTGAGCTGCCGCTTCCAGAGGCGGCAGCCGCGGTTCGGAGCCGCAGGAGCAGAGCTGGGGCTGAGCTTCCAGGGAGAGGCCCTGGCTCGGCACCCAGGGATTGCAGCAGAAAGGTCAGGCACTGACTTATCAGCATAGACAAAATCCCTTCCTATAATGTATGTGTTTATTCTCAAATTAAATATATTAATGTATTATTTGTTCTTAAAATGTCATTCAATAGACGGTGGGCTTAGGTTTCCTGGCAGACCTTTGAAGCTTAAAGAGTAATGTAATAATAGCACATTAATCCATAAGCTACACAGGCTGCTCCCAGCAGACCCCAAACTCCACGACTGCCTCCGAAGCTCTGAATTTGCTGCGTCTGTTTCTAGGAATTTCTGTCTAACAGCAGCGGGCTTGGTGGAGCCTGCCCTGCCAGCTCCAGCCCCAGCCCCTGCCTTTCTGCCCCCATCACCCTCCGGGCAGCTGCAGGTGTTTTCCTGGGCACAGCCCGGCGTGTCCGTGCCCCTGGCCGTGCCCATCCCTGCTGGGCTGGAGGCTCCACGTCCCTGTCCCTGTCCCTGCTGAGAGCGGGGCTGCCGAGCCAGAGCTTGGTTTGGGCCAAGCCCCAGCTTCAGCGAGAGGAAATGCTGCATTTGGACTTTTCCCCAGGCTGAATTCTTGGCACAAGCAAATCATCTCTTGGAAAAAAAAAAAAGAGGAAAAAAAAAATTCCTCTTGAAAGAATGTCTCCATCTCTTCTCCAAATCACCCATCCATCTCTCTGTTTGTGTGTCTAGAGTTGATAGCTTGAGAGCTATGGAAATGCCAAACCTGATGTTTTGGAGAGCTTGGAACCCATCTCTGAACTGCTCTGATTTTAATTCTGCAAGTCTTAATACTTGATTGACAAATACAGCTAAACAATCCATCATCCATCTTATCTGAAAAACGTAACCTTTTTCTGTTTATGGAACATGCACATGTGGAACATGTTTTTCTTTCACTGTCTATTTATCCCATTTACTCAGGGCACTCGGATTTTTTTCCCTTCGTGCTGGTTTGGGCTGGCTCTTCCCACCTTCCCGTGGCACCCCTTCCACCTCGGAGCCCTGCAGAACACAGCTGGGCTGTGTGGGCAGCAGGGTTGAGGAAAGAGGCCCTGGAAGTGTCCCAGGGGACGGGAAGGGAAAGGAAAGGAGCTTTGTGCCCACATCTCCTGGGACACCAGCGGTGGCACCTGGGTGGGTGGAACCCCACACCCAGGCACCACCCAGGCTGAAGTCCCCTTTCCAAGCCCTCACCCAGGCTGGCAGGAGGGTGGAGGAGCTGGGAGCTCACTCCAGCGTCCCCCCGAGGGGTTGTGGCCTGGTTTGTCTATCCCCGTGGGCAGACTGGGTTTGGCCTCTCTCCGGAGCCTGTGGGTGCTGCCGAAGCCACAGGAACAGGTATTTTGTTCATTTTCTCACCTCTTAAGATAAATGTGAATCTTCTGTTGTTCCAGGCAGCCTTGGTGGGCTGCCAGCGCTGCAAGAACATCCAACAAAAGTTGCCGTGGAGAGCTGCTCACCACTGTGGACGCTCTCACTACCGGTGCTGGCCATTATTAAATTGGAGTCGTTGCTGTAGTGATGGCGAGAGCAGTGGTTGTTAGCGGCGAAGGCAAATCAGCATCTCCTGCAACGTCGCGCGTGGGGACAAGTTCAACATCCTGGAGATGCTGGAAGAGCCAAGGAGGGAGCTGAGCTGGGGACAATCCACGCACTTCCAGCCTCCTGCAACCCTGCTCCATCCCAATCCCACCCATCCCAGCTCCTCTGCTCTGGGAGAGAGGCTCAGCTCTGCTTGCGCACGGAAATACGGAGACAAATACCTGCTCAAACGAGTGAGTTCGGCAGGAGGGAAATTCCTCCCCCCTCAGCTTCCCAGAGGTTCCTCTGCTGTCCTTCCCACCCCGCTGGCCAGGACAGCAGACCCCAGGCTGTCCCCGAGGTCCCTCCCAGGCCGTTCCCTCCCCAGCAGGGCAGGACGGGGTGGCCCCATCCCCTCCTGGGGTGACCCCGGATCACAGAGCCAGAGGGGTCAGCGAGGGAACATGCTGGGATCCTTCTCTTCAGCCCTTGTAATGGCATTAGCAATGACTGTTTCTTACTCAATCATACTCCCAAAGGATTTTCAATAAACTTTTTATGTGCCATAACTGTTACATTAAATAAAGCTGAAAGTATTGAGTAAACTGACTGTAAATCACTTTAGATGCCTTGGAATTACATTAAGTGTGAGAATTATGGATCTTTTCCTGCTTGCAGAAACGGGGAGACGTCAGAGCCAGAAATTTTTATGCTCCCGACCCTTCTGAAGGTTTTTTTGATTATTTTCTTATGCCATGCAAGGGGCTTCTCCTCCTGTCCGTAGCGTGCTCAGGGACACGCTAGGGCCAGGTCCCGTCCCTGTGCTGCAGGATCCTCTGGTGTTGTAGAAGTTCTCCCTTTCCATCAAGCTGGTTGGGTTTCCTCAGCCTGGAAGTGGTGATTAAATGCTGGGCAGAGGCTGCTTTAGCAGAGCTGAACAGGCTGCGAGGTTTTGCTGCACCAAGAGTGATTTTCTGCTCAGGGCCCGACTGCCAGCGCCTCAGCAATACAAACACGTGTTTTGGTATCAGTGAACGCTGAGGAAACATCTTCTCTCCCTTTCAGGCACCCCACACTTGGCTTAAGCCGGTGTCACTTTCAATGCCCCACAGAGGAACGGGGTTTAATAAAAGCACCTCAAGTGCCCTGAGCCCAGGGCTGAGCCCAGGGCTGAGGGTGGGGATGGAAACAGGAGCCAGGGATCAACCTGGGCCAGCAAAATCAGCTTTTCCTCCCTGGGAGCTCCTGGGGAGGAAAGCAGGAGCAGGTTTGATGCTTGAGGGCCTGAGTCCAGGATATCCTGGTGGGGTGGGACTGCGTAACCTCCTCTTCACAGCCAGCAGCACAACGAGGGCTGGGAGCACAGAGCTGAGGCCACCCAGCACCACCACGGTCACCCCTCAACCACAGCCCCCAGGGCCACAGCCTCGCCTTGTCCCAACAGTCCCGGGGTGGGGACAGCCCTCTGTTCTCCATGGACAACCCTTTCCATGCGGGAATTTTCCCTAAAGGCTCTTTTTGCTCATCCTGTCCCTTTCAATGAGGCAGACGAGACTGACCCCAGTGTGTCACGCCCCGAGCTCCACCAGAGCCACCTGGGCAGAATCAGCCGCCGTGGGGGTAAAGGATCCCCGGCTGGGTGAGGATAACGAGGAACTGCCAAACGCAAATCACCTGGGGGTGGTTGTGCTTGCCCCAACCCTAATTAGCGTGAGGGGGGGGTTAGCAGGAGCTGTAACCTGGATATTGTCGCTGCTTTCTGCAGGGCTGAGCCTTGGAGCTCTGGCGATGTGCCCTTTTTCTCTTTTTCCTTTATTATTTTCTGTTTCAAAGACCGTGAGAGGCCAATGAACGGGCTCCCACTGCTCTGAGCAGCACCAAGGTGACTGCTTGGCAGCCTGGAAAGTCTCCCATTGTCCCTCCTGGAGCCAGAGCTTGACCTTAAGAAAATTCCTGCCGGTTTCTCCGAGGGAACGCGTCCCCGTGCTGCTGCAGGAGCCTGTTTGCCACAGGTAACGCTTTTTACTCGGGACCGTGGGTTGTGTGTTTGCCACCAGGCATAAAAATCCACCGCCTCTCCCGCGATGCAGCAGCTTTGCATGGGAGCAGAGTGATGTTGTTTTTCCATTTGCTGCGTCTGCCTGGGACCACAAAAAACATCAAGGTCAGAGCAGAAAGCAGGAAACGAACCAGCGGCGGCGTGTAAAATCACAGGCTTGCTGGTTTTAGTGCTGGCTCCCCACAGCTTGGTGTGGGTTGCAGGTGAGCTGGGGCTCGGAAAGGCGGCAGCCCCAGCACGGAGAGCCTGAGTCAGCTCTGGAAATCATGTGCTCACCTCGAGTAATGAGATGCTCCAGCAGCAGCACTGTGGGGAGGTGTTTGCTCAAAGCCTTTGGGGATTTTTCAAGCTTTGTTCCGCCGGTTTCTTCCCTGTGACGGTTTCATTTTGACCTGCGAGCAGGGAAGGTGCCCAGGGCCCAGGTGTGGGGCCACAGGGGAGAGGCTGAGGAGGTTCTCCTGTGTCTGGTGCTCCCTGTGCTCTCCCTGCAGCCGAAGAGGGGAGTGAGGGTCCTCTGGGGGCTGCTGAGGCTCCCTCCCATCCTTGCTGTGCCCACAGGGCTCCCCAGATGCGTTTTTGGGGGTTGCTGGCTCGGCAGCCGAGGTGTGCTGGGAGCTGCTGGGGTCACCGGGCTGCTCTGGCCCTTCCTAAGCCTTTGTGTCCTGCTTTAGAGCTCGGTTCCTGCCCCAAAGCACCCCCAGGTGCGGATCCAGGGGATGAGGGGGCTCCTCGGGGACAGGAAGGTGTTTGGGAGCTGCTGGGCTCTCTCTGGCACCAATCCAGTGCCCCTTGAGCTCCAAACTTCAGGAGCAATGGCCCAGAAACCAGGAGGGGAATCCCCTCCCTGCTGAGCCTGTGTTCTGCAGTAAAAGGCTGTGAAAAAGGCGCTGAATTACAGAAACCACGACAGTGCCTGGTTCTTCTGGCCCTCAGTGAAGACAACGGGGTGCAGCAGAGGAGCAGTTTCCCCTTTCTGGGTTTGTGTCGTTAAATATCAGAAGGAAAACTCATTTCAAAGCCACATCATTTGTCAGCCCTCAAGTTACGGCTGTGTTGGTACCTCAGACGCCCCCTCCTCTGCCAAGTTCCCATGCTCCTTGTTCGGGATATTTGTGATTTTTGTGTGGTTGGACTGAAATAACTCCTGCTGCCTTTGCCGGGTTCCTCTGGTGCTGGAACCTGCCAGACCCCTCCTGGCGAGGAGCAAGGGCAGAGCCACTTCCAAAGGGGAGGAAAGGGAAGTGGGGAGGGCTGTGCTTTGGAGAAACCCATTGTTCTTTTCTTGGTTTTGGGGGGGTTTTCGTGGTTTTTTTTTAAGGAACTGGAAAACTGTGCAGAAATTGAATCATCTTTACTGTTAACTTGGGTCGTGGATCTTGAATATTTCCCTTTGCTGTGAAATCTCAGTGGCTTTCTGGAGTTTAGCACCCAGGGGCTGTGCTTACAAATTGACCTCAGCGGTGACTGGGCGCTGTTCCAGCCTGAGTTCCACTTAAACCCAGTCCATGCTGGGTGCCTCCATCACCTGGATCTTTTTTCCAGTCCCTCTCCCCAAGCCTCTCTAAGTTTTGAGTGCCGGCATCTCTCCAGCCCAGTTTGGCACCACCACTGGAACAAGTCCATTGTAGAAGCAGCTGCAGAGAAGGGTCCTGGAGGCCTCTCCCATTCCCTCGGTGCCCAGGGCAGGGCTCCAGGAGTCTTTCTTGCTCTTTGCTGAGAAATCAGGGTGGCTCAGCAGTGCCCACCTGGAGCCCTGCTGGTTTTCGCCAGGGGAGACCCAGGGATGTCTCTGTGCCTGGGGCAGGGGCTGGAAAGGCTCCTGGAAGTGCTGGGTGAGAAGGGATTTCCCTGCCACCCTTTGAGGCTGGTGTGCTCTGTCTCACAAGTGGAATGGCTTTGGCACGTCTGAACTCTCCTCCATCAGCTCCTAAACACTTGACAGAAAGGTCACGGCCATGTGGAGATAACGAGGGACCCTGCGAATTAGGAGCGAGAAATAACAGCGTTTAGGGCTGGCTGGAGACTTCAGCGTTCAACAGCAGGCCTGGGGAAAAGTAGAAGTGATATTTCCTTTTGACCTTTCAGAAAGAGCCTGAAAGACTCCAGACAGCGGCGAGCCGGAGCTGAGGGCCCCGGGGGCTGCGGTGCCGAAAGGAGCAGCCCCGGGCTCTGTCCCCTCGCCGGGAGCCCTCGGGGCCATCCCGGGGCAGGTCCTGCTGCCCCCGGCCCTGCTGTGCCAGAACCGGTGCCAGGCTCCAGCCCGGTGCCAGCCGGTGCCAGGCTGGCGTTTTCCTGTGCGGGAGCTGCCTGGGGACATTTCGGGCTGGTTCTGGTGCAGAGCTGCCCAGGGAAGGTGGTGGCACAAGCGGGGGCAGAGCAGCAGGGCGAGGCCGCGGTGCCGGGGCAAAGCTCTAAGGTGACCTGGTCTGGAGGGATTTTGTCTTGGGAGGGCTGGAGAAATGCGTCCCTCGCTGAGAACCTGTTGGCAGCACGTCCCAGGCAGTCCGAGCAGTCACCGCGGCACCTTTCAGTCTCCTTTTCTGCCCTCTGGAGTCCCCAGCAGGAACTGGGGAGCTGCTGTGGGATGGATCTGCCCCTGAGGGACCCGTGAGCAGGGCGAGGGGTCACGGGCAGGGACTCGGGGTGCTGGGAAACATCTCCGGAGGTGCCTGTGGCTGGAGGCTGTGCGAGCCGGGCTGGCAGCTGCGGTGCTCTGCAGCAGAGGTCACTGTGCGGCCGGGAGAGCGCCGGGATGCGGGGCCGGGAGAGCGCCGGGATGCGGGGCCGGGAGAGCGCCGGGATGCGGGAGAGCCGCGGGATGCGGGGCCGGGAGAGCGCCGGGATGCGGGAGAGCCGCGGGATGCGGGGCCGGGAGAGCGCCGGGATGCGGGAGAGCCGCGGGATGCGGGGCTGCCGATGATGCAGGGGATGGGTCCGTCCTGCTCCCCTTCATCCCCGCTGTCCAGGGACGCGTCCCGGCGGGAGCTGATGGCACAAAGGGAGGCCGCCTCCACCCGCCCCGGCGCAAACTGGAGCAAAACTCCAGCAGGGAATTAGGGACGCTCACCAGCAGCCGCCAGCAGGGAGCTGATGAACGGCCAGGGCTGGGCTGGAGCTGTGGCGTTATCAAAGTTGATCCAAACTTCCCAAAAGTTGCAAAAGTCCCGGTGGGTTTACCCAAGGATGGCCATGGAAAACCTCTCCGTTTTTAGGGAACGAGGGTGAGGGGAAGACTTTCTGGGGCCTGTATGAGGTGCTGTGAGCTGGACACGGTGCTGGAGGTGGGAATTGTCACCTCCAGCAGCACATCTGGAGGGGCTCAGGGTAACCTGCTGCAGTCTCTGCTCGGGGTAAACAGCATCTTACAGGAGCCCAAACCTTCCGTGATTTGTTATTATTGGTTATTTACCTATTTACTGGGGAAACATTGGACAGAGGGATGGATAATGGAAAGGTTAAGCAGCAAATTGCTGTGCTTCTGCCCGGCCAGAGAGCACGGGGCACAGCCTTCCTAACCTGTAATACCCGTCCTAATGGGCAAGGAAAATTATTTTGGCTTCCACTAAAGGGCAATTTTCTGATCAGCTCTCATTTTCTCAGCAGAGAAGAGAGAACAAAAGGAGAGAAATATATATTTATATATGTATTTAAAAAAAAAAAAAAAGGGAGGAAGAAAGAAAGAAACACTTATGCTTTAATGGAAGCTCATTTTTGTAAAGTACCCTCATGGCCCCTGTGGGCCCGTGGAATTAAGCGCTGTCATTCAGAGCTGAAAGCGGAGCCATCCAGTTTGCAGACACCTGTCATAATTAAACTAATGGCTCTGAAAATGTGCCTTGATATTAAATCTATCTTCCACCGAGGAGCAGGGCTGATTAAAACCGCTGTTTGACAGTTAATGATGAACCTCTCGCTTGCTGCGCTCCGTAACTGGAACAGACCGGTTCGGCCCCCTCCCCTTGGAGAGCCCTTCCCGCGTCCCCCCCGCTCCCACCCCCACACAGGGGCTTGTCCCCCGTCCTGCCCCACAGCAGGGGGATGTGGGGAGGCCTGAGGCTCCGGGGGAGCCCCGGGATGGTCGGTGTGTGGCACAACCCGGGGCTGTGGCTCTGGTCAGGGTGGGAGAGGAGGCATCACCCACAGTGTGCCAGGGCTTGACTCACTGAGTGCTCCTGGCACTGGGGAGATGCTGCTGCTGCTGGGGAAATGCTGACTCACACTTTTCTGCCCAGAAAATGTGCCCAGCCTGGGCCTGGGCCTGTGGCAGAGCTCAGAGAGCTCTTTCCCAGGGCTGGTGCTGGGTGGTTGGTGTCAGGATACGAATCTGCCTTGCTCCAGGATTATTGACTCCTGCTTCTTCCCCCGAGGATGTCGGAGCCAGTTTCCTCTGACATCACAGCTGGTTGCCAGGGCGATGGGTTTGCTGTTCCAAAAGCAGGATTATTACTGAACAGAGAGAGAGCTGAGTTCTTGGGGAGCAAAATGAGTGTTCACTGGGAAACATGTCCAACAGCCACTTTGTCCTTCCCAGTGCCGAGCCCCGCTCCAGCCCCTGAAACCCACCGGGCCCTGTCTCCCTTTTCCTTTCCCACTCACTGCTGACCTCATCAAGGACAAAAGCGAGGCAAACCCTGAGGGTGGAAGTCCCACGTGCCCCACAGAGGGTGGGTTTTGGCTCTCAGTGATGGGAAGCACAAAAATCCCCCAGTGAAGCCGGGGCTAATCAGACACGGCCCCGGTAATTAGTGCCACACGAACTCTGCAAAGCGCAGATAGGCATCAGCAGTTGCAAGTAGCATTTATTATCACCATTATTATTACTGTTACTGTTAGCTGGGTCTCTTGGTCTCTGGATGCTTTAATTCCCCTGCTCTGCAATGGAGATAACAAATCTTCCTTGTCTGATGAGTTCTAAGGGGTGATGAGCGCTGTGGGGCAGGGGCTGCCCCCCGGGGGCACCCAGATTTGGGGCGTTGCCGGTGGGCAGGCAGCTCCTGTCTGTGAGTGAGGATGCGCTGCAACAGCGAGGGGTCCTTTGATCAACAAATAGATCAAATTATAGATCCAAATCCAGATGAAAGGCCCGACCTGTGGGAGCTGGCTGGTGCCAGGAGCAGCCCTCTCTCCCTGTCATTAGCTTCCCTGCCCAGCCCCGATGCCATCGCTGCCACAACAGCAATTACCAGCAGATTAGGCAGCATTAAGCACTCTTTAATTTGACACATTGCAATGATCTCCATTCAGCCTTTCTGCTCGAATAACTCTCCATAAATATTTTGTGAGGCTACCAAAATAAACAGAGGCTGGGCTGTTTGCACAGCTGAGGTCCTGGCGGCCCTCGGAGGGCCTGGGGAGCAGAGCCGAGGGTGGCACCGGGGGATGGATGGGACTGAGCGGTCAGCTGGGTGCGTGAGAGCGTTAGGGGCTGGGAAAATACCTTTGTAAAGCCAAAGGAAAAATTATAACCATAATATATGCCTTGCACCGATGGCAATTTAATAGGGAACATTTTTTAAACAACAACCCAATAAAGAGAGATGGGTATTTATGCAAGAAGTGGCTGCATTAGAAGAAATAATAATTACACTGGAGTTGTGTTCTCTCCCTTTCTTTTCTTCTTTTTTCCTTGTGTGTGTGCTATTAGGCTAGACATTATTCATTAAGTAATGCAATGGAAAACCACTGTTAATACAGCAATAAATCCCACGGGGCCCCATTGCTTCTGAGATAGGATCATTTGGTAATTACAGTGCATTAGAAGTTCAATATTCTTTCATTTTTTTCCCCTCGGCTCCTCGCCTGGGTGAGGGGTGGGCTGTGCCGGGAGGATTCCTGGGCACGCTCCGCGCAGCCCCCGTGGTGCCCCTGCCCTGGGGGCACGGGGGGCTCTGCACCTCCGGGGAGAGGGACCCCGGCATGGTGACGCTTTGAGGGAGAGCTCCACAGGTGTCCGAGGGACACGGGGGGATCGGGGCTCTGCGTTTGGGTTTCCAGCCCTCTCTGGGGGCAGCATCTCCACCCCTGTGCGAGGAACGGGGACCGAGGGCACCTGGGAGCCAGGAGAGGTGGCTGGGACAGAGCACATGGGCGAGCCAGGGACAGGGAGGGAGAGTTCGGGCGGGTTATTGATGAGATCTTGGCAAAAATAAGGGCCGCTTTCAAGGAATGATGCGGCAGAGGGACACGAGCAGCGCTGGCAGCTCTGCTCACCCAAACCACGGAGCCCTGGCTCGTCAGAGCAGCTGGGTGGGGTGTGGTGTGCGTGATGTCACGGGTGATGTCACGGGTGATGTCATGAGTGATGTCATGAGTGATGTCACGGGTGAGGTGGGAACTCCCCTTGCCGGCTGAGGGGCTGATGTCAGCGATGGGGAGATGCCCTGGCCGCCTCCAGAGCTGCTCCTCCCTGGTGTGAGGATCTGCCCCAGTGTCCGTCTGGGCCATCCCTGCCCCAGGAGCGGCCCCGGCCCTGGCAGTGGCCCTGGCAGTGGCCCTGGCAGTGACATCCCGGGGCTCTCGATGGCCACAGGGGTGTGGGGGTCGCCGCTCGATGGGAGCTCTGCCAGGAGCTGTGGGAAATGAGTGATTTTGGATACGGGCAGGGCAGGGAGGCTCCCCAGGGGGGACGAGCCAACTCAATTTCCCCTCTCCCGTTGCTCTGTGGATGTGCCTGGCCCTGGGGAAGGTGGTGGCTGCAGGAGCAGGGCAGGGAGGAGAGGAAGCCCCAAGGGGTTCACTGCGAACATACCGGGACTGGGAAGCAGCCGGGCTGGGTGTGAGGGGCTCTCCCAATGCTTCACCACGGCCGGGGCTCTGCGGGGCGAAGCTCCCGCCCAGCCCGGGGGGTTCCGGCTGTGCTGTGGCTGAGCGGGCTCTGAGTTTCTCCTGAAGTGCCACTGGGATGCACCCATGGCAGAACAGCTTTTTCCCTGCGCCTTCCCCTCGGTGTTATTTCTCATTTTGTGGTCTTGGTTTCCCAGCTCCTCACACCTCCCCAACTCGCTTAATTGTGAGACTTTTTGTCAGGGTTTGGGAGTTTTATTTTTTTCCTGTTCTCAATTGCTCAGGGCCAGTGCTTGAAATTAAACTGTCTCTCCAAGTGATGCAAATCAGATAAGAGAAAGCAAACGAGCCCCGTGTGTTCATCTGCAGAATCCTGTTCTGCTGAAACTCCTTCTGTTCCCTTCTGGTCTTAGACAGATGTAAATCAAGAGAACTTATTTTAAACCAATGTCAGCAGGAAAAAGCTCAGCAGAAATAACAGAACCACCAGCTCTCGTGTGTTTATCACTCTTTGAGGTAAAATAAACTTTTAGCCCAAGTGAGATCCCTCCAACATTGTGCAGGCTCTGGTGCAGCTCCCAGTGACACAGGGGCACTGGGAACTGGTCTGTGCTGCAGACTGGGAGGGAAGGGAGGGGGTGCAAGGCGCTCAGGAGGCTGGAGGAAAGGGATGTACAGAGCACGGAAAAGGCGGCTCTGGGGAGGTTTCCAGCCTGTGCCTTGGAGCTGAGCGGGTGCACTTCATCCAGGACTTGCCGGCCTTGCCCTGGAGGGCTGGCTGCTCACAGGCTCTGCCAGCCCCCCCCAGCCTGGGCTCACCCCAGAGATGGGACCCACACAGGCCCCCACTGCTGGAAGCCTTGGACTGGCCGAGTTCGGGAAGACCAGCTCAGAGTGACGGTGGGAAGGGAATCTGGGGAGCGCAGCCTCAGATCGTGCAGCAGAAGTAAAAAACTGCAGCGAGAAGCAGCCCACCATGCCGTGGAGGAGGGAGGAGCAGGTTCCCTGCCCGTGGCAGGGGTTGGAGCAGCCTGATCCCTGCAGGCCCTTCCACCCCAAACCAGCCCAACAGTGGTTCTGTGACCCGCCCGCCCCACGGGCCACTCTGGCGCAGGGACGCTCGGGGCACGAGCGCCTGGGGGTGCCCGTGGCACAGAGCTGTGGCCGTGGCACTGCTCCCACAGCACGAGTGGCACCAGCACAAAGGAGAAAAAGAAAGGCAGAAAAAAAATCACGAGTAAATAAAAAGAAGCCCATTTGCAAATATTGTAAGGAATGCGTGTTCTCATACGTGCTGCTATTAAGTCCGTTCGTATCATATCAGCAAACATCGTGTCAGCTTGGAGAGGTTCCTACTTATTTCTTTTTCCCTGTGAAATGTTTTTCAATGCCTGAGCGAATCAAAATGAATGTAAATGAGGTTTATTAAGTCAGCCCCACACGGTGCTGTATTGTCAGCGTTTGTAGGCTGTGACAGGTTCGTTATTGCAGCTCGGAGGGAATGTCACGGGCGCAGCAGTCTGCAGAAGGAACTTTTTCAAAGAATAATAATAATAACAACAACAACATCTCAGGACTCTCTGTGGTTCTCTGGGAAGTGAAGCAGGGAGGTGGGGGCTCTGCAGGGCACTGCCAGCCCGGCTCGGGGCTGGGGAAGGGGCTGTGCTGTGCTCAGGTGCCACCCTGGCTGTGCTGGGGCGGCTCTGGGCTCCAGAGTTCTTTCCTCTCCTGGTTCCACACACCACCAGTCCCCAGGACATCTGGAACACATCCCTCTGTAAATGTAACCCCGTTGAGCTGTCTCACAGTCTTGCTGGTCTTCACTGAGCCAGGCTCGTTATTTTTAGTAAATTACGTGGGCCTTGGCTATGCTGCAGAAAACAACTGGTAGGGGTAGTGTTAATGTAGTTATTTATTTAGATTTAAAATAGCAGAGACACCCATCCGAGGTTCTAGGTGCTAATCGTACAATAAATTCCAATTTATTACATGCTCAGCCTCATTAATATCCTCATTTCCATGGGCACTCAGCCAGCCTCCACCCCGCTGTCATCCAGGAGCTCCTCTCCAGCCCTCTCACCCCCTCTCCGTTGTTTGTGGGACACTGGGCAGCCCAGCAAACCCTGGGGAGTTCTGACCCAGCGGTAAATGGGCTTCAGGAGCATGGAGGGAATTCCCTCAGTGGGATCTTTCCATCTCATGCTGCCCTCGTATCCCGGGCTGGAGGGCTTCACTGATCTTGTCTCCTAAAGCCCTGGCGCTGTCCTCCTCTGGGAGCGTGTCCCTTTGTGCGCCTGCAGTGAGCTCTGCAGCACTCAGAGGTGCTTGGGGTAAATTGTTCCCTTTCTCCGGAGTCCCATTCTCCCCCAGCTCATTCTGCAGGAAGATCCTTTCCCTGGGATCAGCAGGGAGGGGGGGATGTCCCAATGTCCCAGCCGGCTTTCGGAGCCTGTGGGGGATCCTGATGTGGCCGTGAGCAATCCCAGCCCTTCCTCAGCTGTCCCCAGTGCTGACAAAAGCAGTGAAATCCCGGCCAGTTCTGTTCCTGGGAGCACAGACAGGACCCAGCCGTGTCCTGGCGAAGCTCCCAGCAGCACTGGCCCAAAACTGACCCAACACAGCGCCCAGAGCACAGAATCCACCCTGGCCAGTTCAGAGTGGGTCAGAAACGTTCTGGGGGTGTCAACGTTTTGCCTGACAAAGCGATCAGTTCCCCACGGGGACCGATCGGTGCCAGGGGTCTCGTGGTCCATCCGGGCACAAGGAGCTGCAGCCTGACCCAAACCTGGGCGGGTTTTGCATATTTATCCCTCCTTTAAATCATTTCCAAACCGCTAAACCATTTCACGAGGGCGAAGGAAAACATTGATTACAATTACAGTGAAAAACCCTTTCGAGGCAGAGCCGGGCCCAGAGAAGATGCAACAATCCATTTGTAGTTTTTCACCAGGTGCTTTATAACATTATGGTCTGTTTCCTCCCCACCCATCAGCTCTGTCCCCGTCCCAAGGTGTCTCTAAGAGCCCGGTGTTTCCTGGCAGGAGGAGACAGAAACCTCTGAACACACAGCGGTGTTTGTACCATCAGTGAGACCCAAACCAGAACAGAGAACAGATTTTCTTCTCTGGAAAATTCATGGAGTGGTTTGCACACAGATGTGCCTCTGTCTCTGCCTCCCCATCCCGTGGTACTCAGAAAGAAAAATCCAAAATGTTCCTTTTTTCCCCCTGTATTAAAACGGACAGCAGCTTGTGTAAAATGTAATGAAATCAATAATTTAACACAGCCTAAAAGCTGGGCAGAAGGATTTGACGTAGCCTAACTGAAGGAAAATGACTCAAAAACTTTTGTCATGTGTGAAATATTTTACTGCTGTGCAAGATAAATGGAAAACTTGGATGATGCCCCTTAAAAAAATAAAGGGATGTATCCAAAATAAGCAGCCCCCAGCCTGTCCGGGCTCTGCTGCTTCAGGGACGCTTGTGAATTGTCTGTACCTGCAGCACCTCCCTGAGATACGGGGCAGGGCCAGCTGGAAGTTCTGGATTTGGGAAACAGGGACAGAAGGACAGGGAAGAATTCAGAATTCCAGGGAGGGAATTTGAGCCGGACCCGGCGCTGGCAGGTGGGGCCAGCACTTGCTCCCTGCATCCGCCGTGGCGCTCTGTGGGCTGCAGTCCTGATAGAGCAAATCAAATTATCTCCTAATTGGTTAATTGGAGAGGGGTTCTGCAAAGCAGCGAGGAGCGAATGAAGCCGGGCTGAGAGAAGCGCCCGTTTGTGAGCGGGGCTGTGATTGCTCTCTCCAGGGCTGTCACGGCAGGGAAAGGGGGGCTGGGGGGCACTGAGCCATGGTGACGGACACGGGGGGTCCTGGGAATGCTGGAACATCTCTGCTCCCGCGGGAGCTGGAGCGTGGTGGCTCAGGGAGGACAGGCTGGGCAGCACACGAGGGCCGAGTGGTCGCGGCTGGGAATCTGGGGAGAATGAGACTGCAAATGTGCAGGGCTTGTGTTTGGGAGCCCCTGTGCCCTCACAGAGCCCTGGGCTGGGTGGGGCCCGGTCCTGCCCACTCACGGCCGGGTGACCCGAGTGGGACCTCCCTGCGTCGCCCTCTGCATCCCCACGCGGAGCTCCCTCAGCAGCTCCTGCCTCCCCAGGGTGAAGGACTCCTGTTCATCTCCCTGTCAGAGGCAGAGCGGGGAGGAAACAGCAGTAAATACGGGATTCGTGCCTGGGGGAAGCACATCCCTGCCCCGCGGGAGCAGAACCGCCCCGGCTGTGGGCAAGGCTGGCGGAGCGGCCGCGGGTGCCAGGGCAAAGGTGGGTTTGGATTTCCCAGCCTCGTGCATTTGCCTTTAAATTCCAGCCAGATGCCACATTAACTTGCGTGACTCCTTGTCTGTAACAGCACATAATGCAGCTCGAATGATGTAACTCACTGTGATGCCAAAATTTATAGGAGAAGACACTGCTTGCCGAGGTCAGGCTGGTATCTGATTTAAGCTGGCAGCAGGAGCAGCAGTGCTTCTGCAAACCTACACCAGGGCTCTCCAGCAAATCACATTACTCTGAAAGACTTTGGCGGGCCCCTCATCCAGACAGCTCTTCAAACCCAAGGACATCAATTAGGCTGGAGTGCATCAAACCCACGCAGGGCGCTCCGGGAGCCGACTCAGACTAACTCCAAAAGCACTTCCAATAAGAGATATTTTTTTGGGTGGCTTTTTTATTTTTTTTCTTTTAAATGAGCAGAAGGATTCTAGATAAACTCGATAAGGGCTGGAATCAAAACAGGATCCTAGAGCCAAAAGTGGAGTGACAGCTACTCTGGGGTAGTGAAATCGCTGACAGCTCCCGAGCAGACAGAGAGGAGCGCGATCAAACACGCGGGGCCGTCACCTCCATCCCATCCCCGCCACACAGACGCATCCCAGCGAGGGACCGGTGCCAGGCACTGGGAAATGGAGCCCAAGGACAAGCCCTGGAGGGATGTGGAGCTCAGGGTCCCAGCAGAGCAGCGAGCTGCGGGGCTGGGGGGCCCAGGGTTACCTGAGGCACAGAGGAGCCAGGCCAAGCCCTGCGCCAGGCTGGTTCTGCCGCCACAGGAACGATCCCGAGGTGACACGGGGAGAGAGTCAAGCCAAAAGAGTCTCGCTGTGGAGGAAAAGATCGGAAGGCCCTGAGCAGAGAGCGGTTCTTGACCCACATATGGGGGAACGAGGCAGTGAAAAAGCCCCGTGCTCAGTGCTGGACGCGGCCCCGTTGTTCTGGTTCAGCTCCGTTTATTCCCTGTATTGGTGTTACCTGTGGTTCTCTGGGGAGCTGAGCACTTCAAAAATCAGGCAGCAGGTTACTGCCAGGCCAGGCTGGACAGGGCTTGGAGCAAGCTGGGCTAGTGGAAGGTGTCCCTGCCCACGGCAGGGGAGGGGAATGGGCTGAGCTTTAACGTCCCTCCCAACCCAAACCATTCTGTGATTCCATGATTCTGCTTCCCAAGGCAAGTGCAATTCAGGATTGCAATGGATGCCAGGGTTTCAGCTCCTCTCATTCTCCAAGACCTTGTGCAGTGCTGTGGTTTCAGCTCCAGTCGGTCTCTGGGACCAGCTCTGGAGGTTCTTGTGCTGCACCTGAAGCTCCATTTGCACCACGTTACCTGTAAATAAGTGCTGATTTTTAAGCAGTGGTTAAGGCCTCACCAAACAGCTTAAAATGATAATTTAGAGCAATAATGCGCTCAGACATGAAATAAAGTCGCTGGTGGTGACATCAATAATGTACAGAATAATAAAAACTGCTGCTGTTGCTGGGAGCCCGTGGTCAGCTCACACGTGCCAGGGGGGCAGGAAGGAGTGAGAAACCTCAGGAAGGTTTTCCAATCACTCCAGCCACCATCTCTAATTCTTTTCTTAAAGTACAAAATCATTCTTCCCCTGATCTCACTTGTGGTCAGAGCTGGGTACGGGCCCATCACTCACGGCGGTGATTTGGTTCAGCAGGTGTTGGTTGGGCCATCGCTCATTCCGGGCTAATCTGCTGGCGGCTGTCAGGGGTTATGGAGTATTTATTGAGTTTGTGTCAGCTCCAGATGACCAATAGCCAGCAGCCGCTGGATGCCCATTGACACTGATGGTATTGCTGAATTAAACCGGGTGATGTATACAGAACTTGCTTAGAGCTAGTAATGAAGCTGGGAACCATTTGAAACACAATACAGAGCCCCCAGCACTCGGGGCTTTGCTCTCTACCTTTTAAATAAAAAATTATTATTATTTTCTTTTAACGCCAAAGGAGAAGCCATGAATCGAGCTCCCCTGAAATATTTAGAGAGAAAAATAGAGTAACCCAATGGAAATGAAAATCATCTTTATATTCTGCAGATTTACTGCCTGCTAGTTGGGCAGTGACTGAGGAATTTCTCAGCTGCTTTTCAGAAAAGGCATCATGGGGGAAGGAGAGGCAGGGAGGATGATGAACTGGGTATTGATTCTGCTTCAAGGATCCTTTAAAAGGTTTTGCTGAGCACCTTCCAATCTCACTGACGTGGGCTCAGCACAGGACAGGGGCTGGCTGTGCCTGGGCTGTTCTGTCATGTGAGTGGCAATCTGGAAGCTGCACCCCCCTGTCCCTGTGATCCCGGCTGTCCAGCGGGACTGGGGCTCCGTGGTCTCCTGGGAGCTCGCCCTTGGTGTGGGTGGGAGGGGAAGGTCACTCACACAAGGCTGGGTGGGCCATGCAGGACGAGGCTCCTTCCAGCAGGAGGTAGAGGCAGGAGCCGGGGCTGCGATTCGGCATTTGCTGATGGGCTGAGGGGCAGGGGGCAGGATAAGGTTTGGGATGGCCCCAAGGCTCCCAGCAGAGCCCACAGCAGCTCTGGAGGATGTCCCACCCCAGCCGTGGAGGCTGAACACCCCTGAGCAGCCCCAGCCTCCCGCGAGACTCCTCCTTGCCACGGGGACGGAGCCGGGCTTGAGGTTGGTGATCAGACCAGGCTGCTGCTGAATTATTCTGCACAGAGCATCAGAGTTAATTCGGGGGACAATCAGCCTGCGTGAGGCTGTCAGAGCTGCTGCCTGGCCCCGCCGTGCTGGAGCAGGAGCAATCAGAGCTGTGACCTTGGCAGGGCCGGGGTTAGGCTGCAGGCGTGATTGAGTGCCAGGGAGAGGGCTCTGGAGCTGCTATTTGAATACCTGTTTACATGTGGGATAATGGATGGGCACCCGCTGCCTGCGAGGCTGTAACTCACTCCGGGGACGCTGGGACTGGGATGACACCATAAACCACGGCAGCAGAGAGCAGGAGCAGCACAGGCCCCGCCGTGATTTACAGCCGGGGCTCGCTCCCCGGCCATCTCATCTATTGGCTTTTATTGCAGACACTGCACGGAGAAATTATTATTGTAAAAACTTGTTTAAAGGAGCTCTGTAAACCCTCTTTGATCTGACGATCTCACCTTAAAATCCTCCTGTTCCTGTGGCTGGAGGAGAGGGTGCTTGGCATCTAAATCATCAGTAGGTGCAACTGCATCCAAGTGCGTGGTGTAATGGTGGCAGAGAATTCTCACTCTGGATTTTACCTTGGGAAATGGAGCCCAGGGTGGGGAGAAGCAGGGAACAGGGCTGAGTAACCTCAGTGTGGGTGGCCTGTGTTCGCTGCAGAGCCCAGCAGGGTCATGGGGACCCTCTTAGACCCGGTCTGGGCTCGTGTTTTGCCCAGCTCCCACAGCCAGGCTGGGCCTGTCCGTGCAGCAAAGGGGGCCCGGGCTCTCCCATCAGCATCCAGCCTGCACAGGCAGGCTCTGAGCCCCCCAAAACCTCTGTCCCCCCCAGGGTGGTGCTGCTGACACCCCGGTGACAAGGGACAAGGGAGCGTGGCAGCAGGGACGGGCTGGCAGGATCCGGGCAGAGCCGAGCTGCAGAGCGGGCACCTCGTTCTTCCTGCCAGAAGAATGGGTGCTGATGACTGCTCGGAGCTCCTGCTCCTTCTGATGAATAATCTTGCTGCAATCTTTGCTGAAAAGCCTGGTTTAGGATTAGGGCTGGAAGCTCGATTTGATTAAAAGAGTCAGGAGCAAATTAGGAGCCATTGGGTGCTTAGCCGTGCCACTTTTTACAACAGGGCCCCAGATGAAAATATTTCAGTTGCTATTTGCTCTTCTTTAGTGTCTTTCTCCAGGGGACTGCCAGGAGCTGTCCCAGCCCAGCTCCCCGAGCTCAGGTGGGCACAGGGACCTGGGCTCAGCCGCTCTGTGCCTCAGACTGGCTCCGTGACCTTGGCCAGGCTCTGCCTCTCCGCTGGCTGTGCTGAACAGGAGATAATATTTCTCTATTTCCTGCAGTGCAATGTGAGAATAAATCAAGTGGGAACGGTGGCTGCTGGGGATGTCTGGGAGCCAATGCCCTCCCGAGGTCCAGCTCTAGAGCTGGGGCAGATCATCGGGTGTTTTACACAAATAAACAGCGCCTGCCTCCCACCCCACAATCTGCCATTCCTTGTCACCTGACTGGCACCCAGAGCTGCAGATCCGGATCCCCTGAGCGTGTTCCCCTTGCTGGAAAGCAGGAGGGGACTCCTTCACTTGTGACTAATTGTCCAAAGCCATCTCACACGGGGATGATCCATAAACGCTGCACCTCTCCGTGTCTGCGTGGCAAGGAAGGCAAGAAGCAGTTCAGAAAGATCAATCATCTGAATTCATCACGAAAGGCATTGGCACCCGGGTCCCTGCCCCTCCTCGGCTGAGAAAATGATGGTGCTGAGAGATTAAGGCTTGAGAAGAGCTTTTCTGTGTCTCCATAGCTTTTTGATCCTAAGATAGATTACCCGGGGGGCACTAACTGCTCCCTGCCTGTGCTAAACAAAGATAATGGCATTTGGAGTCACCTCCACGTAATGATGCAGCCACCAAATAAATTATCCTTTCTCCCTGCCCAGCAGCAGAGCAGGGAAGGGGGTTCGGGCTCCCCGATGGCTGGGAGAGGGGAGGGAGGCTGTGCCTTGTGCCCTGCTCTCTTGGGACTGCCTTAAAAAAAAAAAAAAATCAAGTTCCTAAACAGCTGAAAAAACATTAAATGCTCCATATACTCTCTATAAACAAGCAGTTAGAGAAATCCAGGCTGGAAAACACTTGGTGGAATAAGGTCAAGCTTCTCATATGAATCAAATTAGTGGCCGCTCAACGAACACCACACAACATTAGGCTGAGGGGACCAGGGAAATGCTGCATTTTCAAGGTTATGCTTTTGTTTCCTGCCAGAGCTGCTCCCTGCCAGGGGACCTTGGCCATTCCGAGTCACTCTGAGGGGGTTGATTGCTGTCCCCTTTCCAACACCTGCTCCAAAGGTGATAGAGGGGATCCCAAATTGCTGTGGGAAAAGGGAGATCGTGTTACAGACGAGTGTCAGCTCCCCCAGGCACCTTCCTGGTGTGGGAACGACCCCTGGAAATAGCAAGGAAATGGTGGGAGAGACTTAAACCCTGAAGGGAATTACAGACAGGAACTGCAGGAGGAAATTACCCGGAGTAGCTCCCATGGCTGGGGGACCAGAGCGCGGCACGGGAAGCTGCAGGGTGGCCATGGGGACCCGGGACAGGGCACTCACCGAGGGACTGGGCTGAGGCTCGGGGGGCACCTGGGCTGCCAGCAAGGATCGGGGTGTTGGGCCCCAGGCGTGGGGACACTGCTCCCTGTGATGTCCCTCCACAGCAGGGCTGGACCTTACAGCCCCAGCCCGGCCGCGCTCCAGGATCAGGGGATCAGGGATCCGCTCCCCCTGCCCTGCAGCTGTGCTCTGGAGCTGTCTCAGCCAGCGTGTCACACAGCCAGGGTGTCTCACCGCCATCCCTCCCTGCCTGGTTCCGTGCAGGAGGGCCGGGTGTTGTTTCCTGGAGGAAGAGGAGACGAGCGTTGCTCTGGATGCAGGGGAGAGTTCCCGAGGCTGAAGCGTTCAATTTTACTCCACCGAGCATCCAGTATAATCCATTGAAAGGGCACTGTCCTTCAGGCCTTTCAGCTGGGCTGACAGCTGCCCACTGATTAATTGACAGGTTAAAAAGATTGATTCCACATGTCAGAGCTGTAACCCTGCCAGAACAATGCTGCTGTCAATTGGGCTGTAAAACAGACGCTTACATTAACGGCCCTGACAGCAGCGGCGCACGAACACATGCACCTGCCTTTATGGAGAGCCTAAACACACAGCCGGGCGCAGATTAATCATCCTGAAAGCAGAGTTGGAGGATCAAATAAATGTTTCTGCAGTGCACAAGTGGTGCGGCACTGCCTTGGCACCGAGTCCCGCTGCAGATGGTGCCCGGCGGGGGCCGCCGGGGGCACGGGAACCTCGGGGTGGGGGCTGCAGTTGTGTTCCAGTGCCTGGGCCACGTGTCCCCCTCTCCCAACCTTCTCCAGGCTCTGTGTGAGTGTCTGCACGGGGCGCCTGCGGAGCCCCATCCCCTCTGCCCTCTCCCAGGTGCCACTCACCTGCGGGCAGATTTGGGCGCAGGTTCCCCAAAGCCCCCGGGCTGGCCCGAGCAGCTGGCCCAGCTCAGGCTGGGAGCGTGTTCTGATGTCAGAACAGGAATGGCCCTGGGTGGGACATGCTTGGGCATCAGTGTGGGCACGGGGCAGCAAATCTCTCCTCCCTTCCTCTCCCGCTGGCTTCCCTCATCAGCAGAATGTAGCTCATTAATATCTGCGCGCCGGGCTGCTTCCAGAGCCCTCAGCTGCAGCGCGCTCCAGTCACTGCAGGACTGGTTGTTTTCCTGCTGTCCCTCGAGGCCGGGCAAATGGCACAGTGAGAGACCTTGCCCCTGGCCCGGGGGTCTGATCCGGAGCTGGAGCCGGGGCCGGTGGTTTTCCCACCCCAACCTGGAGCTTCTCCGGATGGAAAGTGCTGACACCGGCCCCGAGCTCCCCACCCAGCGTGCTGAGGAATGAAAAAACCCTCTGCAATCTGGAGAGATAAGGGGAGGTTGAGTCACGAGTGAGCTGGGCTCTGCCAGAAGACGTTTCAAAGCTTTTATGGTGAGATTCAATACAGATATACAGAGATCAATTATCTTAAAAGCAGCAAGGAGGTTCAGCAAATATTTCCAGCTTTAAACAGGTTTATTTCCATCTGCACTTATCTGTGCTATTTAAACTCCATTGCTTGCAGTTAATCTTTTGTAATGCAGCATAAGAGGGCTTATTTACTTTCTAATGACATCAATTGGCCATAAATATTAGACATCTAAGGTTCGCTGGAGCTATAGGGACAGTTTTCCATTCCTACTTGACATTTGACTATTTGCAGTGCTTCCTTTCTGTTTGTTCTTGTGTGACTCACTTATCGGCTGTCATAGGCCCGCTTCGATTTATTTAAATGGAATGAATAAGTACATTAGGCAGAGCTGTCAGGAGGGGAGAGGATGGGAACTCACGGGGATGAGTGATAAGTCAACAAGCTGCGAGGGAGATTCTCAGCAGAGCTGCACAAATCAAAGCGCTAAACGGGAGGAACAAAGACAGCACGGTGGCAGATTCTGGGATGAGTGGAGCTGCAGATCTCAGGGCAAACGGGAGCCACCATAATCCGTGGGACACGGCGCGACGCCGGCTCCTCACGGCACATCCCGGGAGCCGGCGCCGCCCGGAGCCACAGCCCGCAGCGCTCCAACAGCACCAAGAGCTGTAGGAGTTATTAGAGGATCAAAGGCTCCAGACTATTATCTGCCACTAAGGTGGGAGCTGTGCAAACACCCAGATAGCTCTGGACCTGGGAAGATAGTTTTTCTTTTTAATTTTCTTCGTTGCGTAGTACTTAGCTGGGCTAATTAATTGTGGAAAGCTCATATCACAGCCCTGCTGGAACTGTTTGCCTCGAATATATTAGTGATGATCTGAGAGGGGGAGATACCTCGTTTTGTCACTTTTAGATGATGGAAGTAACGTGCTTGGTGCGAGAGTGATGAAGTTTGGAGAGCCCTTTTTCAGAGGGCTGTTGGGACAGGCAGCTGCTGGTGCTGCAGCAAACTTGGAAAGGACACGGGGGGACATCGTGGTCATTCTGCTCCTCCATCCCTGAACACCGTGTCTCGTTCAGTCACAGCATTTTAAACTCCCCTGCTCTTTCTATCCAGCTGGGTTTTGTACAGGTTCAGAGGAACTGGGCTGCCCCAGGTTTGAGAGGGATCCCCAGCTCCAGATCCTGGCAGCGGCACTGAGCCTGGGCAGGGTGGCCCTGGGGAAGGGGCTGTGCCCTGGGGTCCCCTCCTGGCACAGAACCCCTTGAGCAGGGTGGGGCAGTGCCAGCCCCTCTGCCAGGCTCTGGGATCTGATCCCACACCAATGGGTTACCCCAGGGAAGGGCTGGGACAGCCCCACTCCTGCTTTTGCCTCAGTGTTCCTCCCTTCCAACAACGAGCTTTTGGTTTCCACTCCTAATCTTTGAACCCCCAAAACCCTTAATTGGCTGCACGCAGTAAATCAGAGCTGACAGTAGTTGAATAGCAGCTGATTAAAATCATTTGTTTTCAAACTCAGCCAGCTGCACGCTCCTGCCTGCATGACTTTTGCGGCATTCCCTGCATTGCTCTCCCTCTCTCTCCCTTTCTTTGAAAGGAGTTGCGTCACATTTTTCTAATTCTTTGAAAATGAGCTCCTCTTCTCACCCCTCTTCCCTTCCCCACACAACACCAGTCTCCATTTTACAAGCCCAGCCTTGTTTATCTCCAGGACCCTTCGTGAGGTTCCCGCTCCGTTCGCAGCGCCCAGGCCACATCTGGTTTGGGTTTGTTTGTGTTTGGTTGCTTTTTTCCCAAAAGAAACACACGGAGGGAGAGAAAAGCATTTAAACTCCTGATTGCCCGTTGCCTGCCTTGCACCCCTGGCCAAAGCAGGGCTTGAAAAAGCTGAGAATTGTTTAAGAATGCTGTAAGGAAGCGATGGCCAAGGGTGAGAGGGGGTAGGAAAGGACTGGGATGCTTCACGTGAGGGTCTGGCACGGGTGGCAGTCCCTGGGTGGGCGCTGTGGGTGCGGGGGCTCAGGAGGGCACGGGGCAGCACCAGCTGCAGGATGCAGAGAGGAGGAAAAGCTCCGGGCCAGGCTTGGGGAGGCACCTCAGGGACGCTGCGGGGACACCTCCGTGGCCCTGGGGGCCGGGGAGCTCGGCGCTCCCGGCGCAGGCTGGCTGCTGTGGCCGCAGCGTGCTCTCCTCCGGCATTCGGCCACCAGCCACCCCTGAAAACGTGTCCTGGCTGCGAGTGCCATCCCCGTCTCAGGCATCTGCAGCCACATGCGTCAAATTAAAAGCAAACGCAGAATATAAATCTCCTTGCCATTCCTGGGGAAGGTTTCGCATGACAACCACATTCCTGTGACACTTTCCATCTTCTGTTTTACCACACGGACCAACAGCTGTTTCCAAAACAAACCCTGAGTGATGAACAGACAAAACCTTGACTGTTTGGACAAACCTGGTGTTGCAGCGGGGTCGCACGTGAGTGGACGGAGATTCTGCAGGGCTGGGGCCTCCCCAGGCCTCTGCCAGCATTCCCTTCTCTTTTTCTCCACAAAATCGTGCCAAGGAGCCGTGCAGTGGATGGTTCTGGAGAGGTAACTTCTCTTACAGAAATAGGCCTGACTGTACCTTAAACTCCAGGCCGAGAGAGAGAAATTCGGGTCACTGCTTAATTAAGACTTCTGAAGCTCCCTTATTGCTGTTGTCGTTTCTGCTGTGCTCGGAGCTGGCGAGCCCTGGGCAGTGGGGACTGGGAAGCACAGACCAGAGCAGCGGCCCAGCCCTTGATGAGTCTGCACTCCTAAATCATCCAGCCCCATCTGGAAGGAGAGTTTATCCCCACGGATCCGGGTTTGGCAGCCCTCGGAGCAGTGTGTGTGCATCCCCCCGCTGCTCCCGGGGCTCTCTGGCTGGGAATTGTCCTGCTCCATGGGGATCATCCCACAAGGGTCTTCCCACGAGTGCCACAGCCTCTCCCTGGAGTAGATTTGCTCCCAGTGCCCAGCTCCAGAACTCTCACGTCCACCTTTCCCCACGTGCAGGCGAGTCCCGCAGTGATTTCTGCTCGGGGAGGATGTTTACCTTCCCCAGCCGCCTTTTCCTTGCATTTAAGCAAAAATGTTTCCCTCTCTAAACAGTTTACATTCCTGATTCCAGAGGTATCCCGCTTGCCAAAGCCACCAGTATTTGTCTCACTTTAAATGCATTTGTATGCTAATGCCGGCGGGCTCTCCAGCTCACACGCCACACACAACCAGAGAGAAATTAGTCCTTTCTTGCTGGATTTACAAAATACAACCATCAAACATCCTTTGGGTTTATCTGCGTTAATCAAAGTCTCCCTTCCGCCCAGTGCAGGTGTGATACGGCCATTCCTGGTGATAAACCAGGCTCACAGCCCTGGATTATCTGTCCAGGCTTGACAAATCGGTGCCACATTTGGAGGAGGAGGAGAAGGGAGGAAGGAAATGTAATTTCAAGGATACAGTTCTGCGTGTGGCTGGACAGCATTTCTCCCTATTTTATTGCCTTTGGGATCATCTTACACCACTCTCGGCCCGAAGCCTCGGAGCACTTCACAGGCATTACCTGATTACAATCTGCAGAGGTATGAAGTGCCTTCCCAAGGTCAATCAGCCTCTCCCGGCGCGGTCGGTGCAATCACTGCGATTTCCAGAGCCATTCCCGGCGGGAGAGGCTCATCTCCTTCTCCAGGGGGAGCCGGGTGATGCTCCCGCCTCTGCTGCAGAGGGCACGGGGAGCAGCGGCTGCTTCTCCTGCGGGTGCTGGGGAGCTCTGAGCTCTCTGGGACCCCCCCAAAGCCCAGGGACCCCCGGTACTGGAGGTGAGGGGACTTTTGCATGGATTCAGGGTTTTATCTCGGGTCCCTATTGCCCATTTTGTCCTGTCTGTTCTCTTCTGCTCCACACAATTCCCAGTTCCTCACTGCTGTCAGGAGAGTTGGAAAATGCCCCCAGGCCTGCGCCGTGTTAGACAGTGCTTAAAAACAATCATAAAACCAGGCTCAAAGGATGGACCTGGAATGGTTTTACTGTGGAAAACTGATAAATCAACAGCAAAAAAAGAAAAATGTTTCGCTTTAGCATCTAGGTTCTGTTTAACTTTTTGTCGAAAACTGTGACAACATTTTGTTTATAAAACCCCCAAATCTTTCATTTTGACTTCACCGTGTATTGAGGTCATGATGTAATGGATACCCAAGAAGAGGATTAATTGTAGAGTTCTAACACAGTAACAGACACCGGTTTTCTGTCTAGATTTGGGACAAAACCTCAGAATTTCTCATACAATGGAAACTCCATTTTCCATCCAGCTGTAACAGTAACCCCAATGCACCGAGATTAATCTGGAGAGGAGGACAGAAAACATCCAATCACTCACGCATAAGATTTAAGGAACAACGTCATCCCCAAACCACCTTTCTTCCTTTCAGGTTTTCAAGCATGAAAACTGACACTGGAAGGGAGAAAATTTAGACTCGGAGCAGACAAGTTGGACAAGGTGCCAAATCATCCAGGGCCTGCTCAAGTTCAGCGTTATTCTTCTGGAAAATAATGATGGAAAATTCATTTAAGTATCGTGTGTAGCTTTGCTGGGGTGGAGGAGGGAAGGGGCAAATTTAATTCCGAACTGCCCTCAAACGGATGCGGAATGTAAACTTTCGCTGCGTTTCTGTCAGACTTAATGGATTTCACTTATGGGAAGTATAATAAACAGCTCATTACGGAGTCAGCTGCGGGAGCGTTTTGAGCCCAATGGAGTCATTTGTTTTCCAAGGCAGATTTAGTCTGAAGGGGGTGGACAGAATAATCCAGCGTTTGAAGTGTCGGTATCAAAGCTTGAGGGACTGACAGGGTGGGATCTGGGGTCTCCAGCAAAGGCTGCTGTAGGACACGGGCACGGTGTGGAGGAGCTCCAGAGCCCAAGTGGCTGCAGCTCCAGTTGGGTGGTGGCGGCCGCTGGGCTCGGGGCAGGCAGTTCTCACACAACAGACTTCAGAAATGTTGTTGTCACTAAGAACTCCAGCTCCCGAAGTCCTGCTATTGCTTCAAACCTGACCTCTTTTCTCTGCGTGTGAGGAACTTTCCATCCTTTGCGCTCAAAGGGAAATTATGAGTCCCAAAAGCCAAAGAAAGCAACAGCAGAGAGCCACTTCTCCTCGTTTCCCAGGGTTTAAGGCACTGCCCAGTTTGAGGGAAGGGAGATGGAGAAGGGAGATGGGTTTGCCCTCCTCGCTGGCCCTGCCCGGTGCTGCCAGGAGCCACAGGCAAGGTTCAGTTGCTCTGAATCGGGGATAGAAAAGCAGGTGAGCAGTGTTGGAACCTTCCCTAAGCCTCGTGACCAAGCTGAGCCGCAGCTCCACCGCGGCAGGGCCACGTCCCCATGCCGGGGCACGGCCGGGACGGCAGAGCCACCACGGCAGCTCGGAGGAGCCTCCTGAAAGACTGAATTTATAAGTCAATAAACATTCTGCAGAGCTGAGGGCTTGGGATCCAAGTGCACCCTCCGGAGCAGATCTTCCTTCCCCTGCTCCACATCTGGCGGGGGCGGGAGGGGAGCGGCACCGGCGGCTCCTCCGCAGCGCCATAAATCTGCTCCTCCGCCCCCGCACAGAGCACCGAGCCCTCCCCGGGCCGGGAGGAAGCCAGAGGACAGTGGTTTCCAACAGCGTGACTGTCAAACTGCTCAGCACGCCATAAATCACAGCCAGCATCTTCCCTTTCATGTCTCTGCGGCCGGGGACTCGCAGACACTCCTTAAACACTTCCATACCCACGGAGATGCTCCGCTCGCCAGGGCCCTGCGCCGGGGAGCTGCGGCCTCTGCGGAGCAGCAGATAAATCACTGCTGCTGGGGGAGAGAGGGGCTGTGAGCGGGAGGGGGCTCAGGTTCTCCTGTCCTTGGGTAATTCGTGCACGTGCACGTCACACGTGTGGCCTCTGGCACCTTCCTGCAGGCACGGGTAAAGCCATGGCTCAGCACGAGTGTGTGCGCACACCCGCACTCAGGGCGCTGAAAGCCTTTTTTGTCCTCCAAGGCAGGAGAAAACCACGCTGCTTTGAGGAGCAGAGGACCCCTGGAAGTGCCCAAGGCCAGGGCTTGGAGCAGCCTGGGAGAGTGAAAGGTGTCCCGGCCCGTGGTGGGGGTGGGACTGGATGGGCTTTAAGGTCCCTCCCAACCCAAAGCAGTCTGTGATTCTGACGCCCAGGCCACAGTGTGTGGCTGCTGTGCCGAAATACAAAATACATCGGTTCATTTTCCTCCTTGTGGATATTTCAGATCTGGACAAACGGAGGGAAAACCCCGCCCTCCATCTCAGTGGAAGAAGAGGCGATTCTTGTGTCACATCTGAGGTTTCACCCACCCTCGTTTGCTGCTGGCCTCCAACTCCTGTGGTGGGTTTTTAGCCACATCTAGAGATGGTAAAGGACATGTTGGTAGAGGTACAGAGGATTGTTTCTTCAATTTTTCCTGTTATTACTGCCAAGAAAAATAAAAATCCCTGTAAATTCAGTCTAGAAACAATCCTGGTTAATAACCCTGCAATAAACCCCAAGACTGCAACTTGTACATGCCATTGCAGTTGTTGTTGTTGTTGCAGGCATTTTGAAATCTCTGTTTTCCTTTCTGGAAAAATGATCTCCACTGTGTGATGACCCTAAAAACTTAGCAGTTCTAGGAGATGACAAAAGAATTGAGAGCTTGGGGAGAAGTAATTACCAGATTAGCTGGTTTTGAGTTTTATTCCTGAAGATGCTGTTGATGTTTGACCGGTTTTTTTGAGGTCAGCCTCGTAACTTCTCATCCCATAATTATTCTAACATTTGTTAAACCAGTGAATGTTATTAATCAAAGCTAACGAGGCAGTGGGACAGATACAGGTCACAGCGTGGCTCAGCCTTTCCACGGGCGTTTCTGTGGCCGTGTGCCGGTGGAGTCACTTTTAAGTGTTGAAGAGGAGAAATAAACCAAACTCCACTGAGGAACTTCCTCTCCTCTGATGGGAGCGGATCCTCTGGGGTGTCCTGGGACGCTGCTGGAGCAGAGGGGAGGCAGCACCCAGCCCCAGGGAAGAGGTGCAGGACGTTTTCTCTGCCTGGCATGGTTCTGTGCTGATCTAGATCCGTGCTTGGATCTGCATCAGTTCCGCGGCATTCCCTTCTTTTCAGAAGTACTTTGAGGAACGATGCTCTGCTCCGCTGCGAGACTCAAAGCAATTTTAAATATTAATTAAGTCTCTCAGCTCTGGTCTACAATGGCTGGTTACTATTTGAGTTAAAGAGCTAAAAACGAGGCGCTGTTGACAGGAGCAGCGTGGGGAATCGCTGCCAGGGGCAGGAGCAGAGCCGGGATCGCCGGACGTGCCGCGGACCGGGAGAGCTCCGGGAGCACCGCTCGCACCCTCCAGCCCCGGGGCCGAGCTCCATCCCCAGGGTCTCCAGCTGCAAGCGGCGGGAGCAGGGACTGCGCTCAGACGAGGTTTCGGAGCTCCCGCTCTCCGTTCCCGCAGAGGGAAAGGTTCCGGTCGCAGCCGGAGCCGGCGCGTCCCGCCCCTGCATCCCCGCGGCGCCGGCGCTGCCTCCCGGCTGCTCGGCACGGCCGGGGCTGGGCACCGCTGCAGCAGCAGCTCCCTGCGAGCCGCCGGGCTGGGAGCTGAGCCCGCTAGTGGCAGGACAAAGGAAGCAGCCGGGAGCGAGAGGAAGGCAGGGCTGCGAGCTGCGAGCTCCTCCTCGCCGGCAGCAGCGCCCAGCTGGCTGCGTGAGAGCCGAGTCTGATGTTCGAGGGCTCTCTCGGGCGGAATATATTTCCCTTCTTTGTAGCTGGCTGTAACTCACCTCCCTGCAAAGCTCTCTGCCAATACGGCGTTTGCTGATGTATAGCTACAGCCATTTTCCCTGTTTCCCTTACTCTGTCTCCGTATAGAATAATATGCGATTAATTGATTTTCTGTCGCTCTTTTAGTACGGAAAATTAATTTTGGAGCAACCTTGTTTTCTCAGGGTATGAATTCTCTACATGCAGAGTAATTCCACTCCTACATTATTCATGAGAGAAAATAGTGATGGAGTGTGTAACTGAGGCAGCCCCAAGGCCACAAACTGATAGTCTGCGTTACTGATACAACAATATTCCACTGATGCTTCTAAATAATTCACGGCTACAACTCAATTTGGCACCAGGCACGCGGCTCGGGATGTGACTGGTGCGGAGGGGAGCGGAGGCACCTTGGCAGGACACTGGGCTTCCCAGAGAGAGCCCCTGGTGCCACCAGGCCCCGGGGACATGGGCCACCACGCAGAGAGGGACCCGGTCCGGCCAGAGCTCCTGCTGGCACCGGTGGCTTCCCAGGGAATCACAGCATGAGCAAAAGGCTGATGGAGGAATGCCTGGAGGGCCCAGCTGTGTTTTCTGTAGCTGCAGAGGCCTCTCCGGCTCTGACCCCAGGGCATCCCCACAGCCACGGGCAGGGCTCATGGGCGCCAGCCCCGAGGGAGCCAGCATCGCTCTGCTCCTCAGCGATGTGCCTGGAGCACTGCCTGGGCCATGCTGATTTGCTCGTGGAAGTTCCTGCTCGGGGGTGTTACTGCCTTTCCGTGTGGATGAAAGGGTTAACAGTGGCTGAGGGGCTGTGGGGAGCAGAGGTGAGCATCACCCACCGCCCAGGGCTGGTGCTGGGGCTGGCAAAGCCCTGCGTGAGCTGCGGGGCTCCAGGGCACAGCTCTGGGCCACACAGAGGGTTAATGGCCGGGGAGCACTTTCGGTGTGAGTGGAAAATGGCAGGGGCCTTCCCTTCCTCCTTCCCGGCCTCTGGCAGCGGCCGCGCCGCGCGGGCCCAGATGACGATGGAGTGAGTGAGAACCTTGTCCTGGCACCGGGCTCCTTCTAGATTAATGACTTGCGAGGAGATGCCTCAGTCACATGTTGGGATTTTTCCCCATTGAACTGTACCTGGCACCCTGCAGCCATTTATCACGGGCTGCAGATGGAAGGCAGCAGCAGCAGCAGGACCTGCAGGGCCAAGACACACAGGTTCCCAGCCAGCCCGCGGGCGGGTGGGGGATCTTCTGGGGCGTGTGCTTGTGTGGGGTTTTTTTAATCTAAAATGATAAATCTGATTTCTTCAGGATATTGGAACAGCTGCAGCTGACCCGGCTATTTATCCGACAGATCTTCGGGGTGTACGATAACAGCTCTTAGAGGATGGATGTGGTGTTATAAACTGTCCGGGCACAGAACATGATTAATGGGATTCAGAGAGATAAACATATGGGGAGGAGAGCTCAGGATCTAAGAAAATCCCGTCCCTGGACTGGGAGGCTGTTGATGAGCTGGAGCTCTCTCTGAGGTCGATGCTCTGGGTGCCAACCACCCACCTCGGCCCCTGCAGCCTCCCCAGCCCGCGGCAGTCGCGGTTGTTCCGCACAGCAGCGAGGATGTTCGTACCTGATGGTCCAAATGTGCCCAGTGCTCTGCCAGCGTCAGGAGGCGACGGCTCCACGGCCTCCCCCAGCCCCTGCGGCCCCAGCCCTGCTGGCACAGCCTGGGTTGGCTCCCGCAGGACAGGACAGGGGTGCTGCTGCCTCAGCCCTGCAGAAATGAAGCACCCCAGAGCTCCTCCCTCGGCCCCCTCCCCACAGCCCCCACCCACCTCAGCACCGCTTCCTTCCAGCTCTTTCCTCAGCCAAGAGCCCCCCTCCTCGGGGAAAAACTGGTTTGGTAAAAGTTGAAAAATCAATCTCTCGTATATTACCTGGCACGGAAACTCCCAAGGAATTCGGCAGCCCAGCTCCGACGACATCCATTTCCCTGTCTGTTGTGCTTTGATGTGGGTTAAAGCCTCCTCTGGCCCCCGCCTCCTCCTGGCTGTCCCTGTGGACCCGTGCTTGTGTTCCTGGTTGGGGCTCGTTCCTGGCGTGTCCCACAGGTTGTGCAGCTGGGATCCCGGAGCAGAGTCCCCCTTCCCTCGGGACATCAGAGGGCCCCAGTGCACAGCTCTGATGGGGAACAGTGTGCGAAAGCGGGGAGCCAAAGGAATCAAAAAGCCTTAGTGCAGAAATCCTCGCTGAAAGGGATGGATCAAATAAACACTGAGATTAATTAATCACTAATGGCATGGACTAAAGGTGACCCTTCAGCATTTGCACGCTGAAGACAGCAGGGTGAGGATTGCAGAGCATTAATCTTACATTAGCACAACTCCATCCTTGCCAGGAGGGAGGCAGAAATCCCTTTGGTTCATGCAGAGGAAGCTGAAGCTTATTGCTTCCTGCCAGGTCCGTGGCTGCATTTTTATGAAACACCTGCAATGAAAAAAACCAAGAGAACATAAACCTGAGAAAATTAAAGAGCTGTCCCAGCAGAACGCGGCAGCCGTGCCCAGCACCCGGGGCCGGGGCCTTGCCACCTGCCCAGCCCAGCGAGGTTGGGTCACTGGGTATTAATAACGATGGATCAATAACGATGAGCAACTGGGAAAAGGGACTGTGCAATCCTTCCTCCTCCCTGCTGGCGCTGGGGTGGGTGTGTGTCAGGCTGGCGGTACAAGCCACTGGGGATGGCCTATAAAAGGTGCTTTCTTTCGCCTCCAAATTCTGCTCTGTAGCGTGCACCAGATGCAGCAGCAACAGCACAGGGCCTCTAACCTCTTTCCAAATGGTAATAAATCCCACAAGACCCCAGCACACTTGTAATTTACAACTCTGCTAAAATGAACATTATTTCAAGCTAAGCGTATTCTCCGAGGTGCAGGAGGAATGTGGCAGCTTTCCTGCTGACAGCGGAGTTTCTTTTTTAAATGTCATGCATTCACTTTCATTACTTCCAAATAATTGCCCAAAAAGATCAGCAGCCGGACGAGCGGGAGCGCTCCGCAGCGCCGTGAGGTGACTCCGGCTCCCCCAGACACAGCTGTGGGGCCCTGCTCGTGGGCACGGTGAGAGCCCACTGTCCGTGCCCTTCCCAAAGCCACGGTGGGCTCTGGGGGCACTGCCCTGGGGAGAGACACCCCAGAAACCCCTTTGGAGCCGGTGAGGTTGGGCAGGTTCTGCCCGTCCCAGAGCGCCAGGCAGGCAGGGTCGGGCCTAAAAAAGTCATCTTTCCTTGTTTGAGGGCTTTTCGTGGAAACGAAGGCCAGGGTGGATGGACCTGGTCTGGTGGAAGGCGTCCCTGCCCATGACAGGCACTTTGGAACGAGATGGTTTTCAAGGTCCCCTCCAACCCAACCCAATCAGTGACAATTCCATGAGGTGAAACCCCCTTCTTGCCGTTTGGGGGGGTTTCTGTGTTGGTGAGGGGTTTTGTGAACCACCCAGCCAAGGCTCGTGGCTTCAGCTTGGAAATGAAAATAACGGCACAGCACTCCTTCCTGCAGGATCCCCTTGGAGTGGTTTTCCCACTGTCTGGGAGGCCCCTGGGAGACAGGGAATGAGGGGGTGACCCAGGGATG